>JBAMBO010000814.1:0-61649 GCA_037044535.1 Lordiphosa magnipectinata
ACCCCATATACATTTTTGTGAAAGTGAAAAAAGTAGCAACATTTTTTGCGAAAGTGAATATGAGAGTGTAAATATCTTAAAACAAATCGATCAACTGAACCAAAACGGTAAGAAATTAAGATCTCAGAACTTTTCATTGTCAAACTTTATTTGGGGTTATCGCAGCGTACCACAAATTTCGGTGCAGTCGATTCCAAATGTTCGTGGTAAACGTTTGTTTCTGCGTTTGAAATGCGTCTGTGTGTGTGTGTGTGTTTATGCTCTTTGTGTTTGTGGTGTTTATCTCCTCTTTTGTTCATTATTTTTACCACCATATGTTTAGCATTTTTTTTTTTTTTTTTTGCGGCGCCAGCGCCTTAGCGCTTGTATAATTTTTGTAAAAATAAAAAACAATCCGTTTTCCTTTCATTTTTTGTGTGTGAAGCAAGAAATAAATTATTTTTAGAAAATGGTTTCGTTTTTTTCTTTTTTTCGGGCTCATAAAAATAGAAACCAAGTTTGATTGTTGACAACAAAAACAACAACAACAACAAACAACTTGCATTTCTAAACTTGAATAAACATTTATGCGTTTTCTTCTTTTTGTGTTGTTTATGGTTTACGTTTTGGCTTAATAATGTTGTGGCGGCTGCTGCTGCTGCCGCTGGATGCCTTGACAGTGGAAGTTTCACCTCTAAATTATATAATTAATGCGTTTTTAATGGACCAGCGCAGAAGCAGCAGCGGCAGCAGCAGCAGCAGCAAATTTTCTAATTTCTAATTGTGGTTCAACTTACCCGTGAATATTGTGTCAAGAACAACAACAGCAATAATCAATGGGGGCCCTTTTTTTGAGGGCCAAGACTTAATTTTGAGGGGGCGGGGGATGTACCGGTAGTCTGTAAGAAGAGTTTTTTTCTATGCTAAATTACTAGAGATGGAAGCGTGTTGTCTATGTTCCAAGACGAAAAACATAATTTTAAAGCTTTTTTAATAATTAAAACTGACTTAAAGTCTTTTAAATTTGCTTTAAAGTGCAAAAATCTCTACATTCAACTGAATTGATCAATTTTTTATACATTTGTTTAAAAGTATAAAACCAATTTCAAGCTAATTTTGTCCAAAGCTGAAAGCTGAAACAAAAGAATAGTAGAAAATCAATTATTAATTTTATTTAGAATTTATTTTACATTTTTTATTTTTGTAATTCACGTGCAACACACGCACGCACACACCTCTAGGATTTTACTCACCAAAAAAATTATAAGCTTCAATTGTTGATTTGGTTTTAATTCACCACAGAGCAAAACAACAACAATAATTTACCGGAATCTGCAGCTGAGAGCTGACGTCCCAGCTGCAGACTGCACTTAAAAATTTAAAAGCAGGCACACACACACACTTTTTTTGTGTTATATTATTATTAATTACATTAGAAATTCGTAGTGGCAACTAATTAGACAGCATTTGCGGCTTTTCAATTATTTCTTTTGTTGCAATTAGACGAATGCCATTTGCTGTTATTGTCGTTGTCCCGTTATTTCACAGACACACAGTAGATCAGCCATAGAGAGGAAGAACTTAAAGGGGGTGTGGGTGGGGGAGGGGGCGGATGGGTTGTTGAATGCAATGTTCGTGTCTTTGATAGCCAGGCAAATTAATATTCATTTATGACAATTAAAACTCTTCACATATTTATTTATATTTACAATTTTTTTTTACTATTTTTGTTTGCGTTGTCTCTCTTTGGGCTAAAACTCTATGGGCTAGAACTCTATAGGCTGGTACTCTATGGGCTAGAACCCAAATTATTATTATTATTTATTTATTATTATTATTATTCGACGACCGACTTAACAACACGCGTTCGTTTGTTTGTTGTTACTATTTTTATGCAGACAGAGAGCCAGAGAGCAGCGCATACTCAAACTCAAGCCCGCTATTTGAGTTAGACCAAAAAAACCCAGTATTTGAGCCAATAGAAAAACGGTCGCTTTAATAACAAAAAAATATTATTTTAAATAAAGCTAAATCTATTACTAATACACTACTCCTCCTTCAGTCTCTTCACTTCGTTAGAGTCAAAGGGTACCTCCTCCACTTTCTTAAATCCCGATAGACGTATTATTTTGCCAGTTCCCTCCACTTTAAGATGCTTGGCAAATTGCTGTGCCGGTGACAGGGCCGCCTCCTCTTCCGTCTTGTAGCCATAGTATTTGGCCCAATCATTACGTCCCGTATATACCATATAGCAAACAAATCCAAATGCCTGCCAGGCCACTATGGCATAGCCGAGACTGAGACGACGCTTCCACATTTCAGCTCGCATCTCGGGTATGGGATTTGTGTGACGTCGCACAAAGCGGCGAAGCCATTTCATTTGGAAGAGGGCCATTTTTTACTTTGTTTTTAATTTTCAGTTTGTTATATAAAAACAGGTGCAACGTAAAGCAGCGGCGAAGCACAACAAAATTGTAAACAATTGAGCAGAAATGGTCACATTATTATATCGAAATATCGATAACTTAAGTTTAACTGCACAGTGGGTGTTGTAAGGTTACCAAATTGTAAATATGAAAAATGTGCTCATACACTGAAAAAAAAAATATCAAGCCAAAGGGGTACTAAAAATGGGTTGATCCCGGAATGGCTCAAAATGACAGTGCTTAACTTTAAAAGACTTATAAAAAAAAGAAACTTAGCAAACTATACTTAAAAGGGTTGGCATTGACAGGTATTCCCACGAAAAATGGGCACAAATTTACGAGAGCTACAAGAAATCCATGGCTAATCCTGGTAATGGCGTCATAGTTATTGAGAAGGTAAGTAGAATCATCCTAGTCGTGTGCAACGTCCAAGAAAAATGTTAATCTTGCAAGCCCTTAGAGTGATGCAGTTAAAAACTGGGAGCGACTGAGAGACGTCGAACGAGAGAAGCAGCAGAAGAAATTAGAGGATGATATTCCTCTAGTGCTCAATCTGGCCTTAAATTAAAATTCGCGAAATAAATTAGTATGACCTCACTTTTCGGGGCACACTGGACGTTTTGTATGAACAGCTGTTCGACGAAATCTAAATCGCTTTTAGGAATACCACTATTATGTGCACCAAATTTGAGTCCGATATTTCTACATTTTCTGACCACTGTGCAGTGTGTTTTGCTGGCCTGTTTAATGTTGCCATACTTTGTCAGTGGCTCGTTACTTTCAGGTACTCCTCCCCCCCAAGTAACGGGTACAACACAAACGCCCATCTCTAACATGCACTTGCATTCCATTTGTTGTTTTTGTTCTAAATAAAACTTTATTATTCGCTGCAGCAGCAAATTAGCACTTTTCTATTTTAATTATTTACACGTCAAACATTTTAAAACCAAGAGACCCTAAAAACGGTGAGTTCAACTTGATCAGGCAATCGATTTAATTATTAATTCCCATTTCGTAGACTTGAGCTCAGAACACCAACACACACACTGTGGAGTTGCTGAAAGGGGGAGGAGGAGGGTTGGATCCCGCTCAAAATTCCTAAACTCACATATGTAAGCGTCGGCATCACCTGACTCAGAGAGTAGGCTCTTTTTTTTATTCTGACAATTTGAATTTAGTTTATCTTAAAGAAACAAACACACACACACATACACACTTGTGCCGCCGTGGTCAAACAGTTAATTTTTTTTGTTGGCCCAGAACAATGCCCACCACCACCACCGCAAGCACACACACACAACTGCAACAACAGGATTCACATCAACTAAAAGTGGACAACAATATGCCAAATCTATCCACATTATCGCTGGACGAACTCAAACAACTGGACAGAGATCCAGAGTTCTTTGATGATTTCATTGAGGAAATGTCGGTGGTGCAGCATTTAAATGAGGAACTCGACTCGATGATGAATCAAGTGGAGAATATATCACGTAAGTGAGATATACAATTAGTTTTACATATAACTGTTATTTGCTTTCTACAGGTGAGAACGAAAGCAAGGGCTCACATTTGGTGGAGCTGAAGCGAAGATTAAGCGATGATTATACGGCACTTAAGACGCTCGGCGAGAAGTGCGATCTGCTAAATAAAAAATATTTGAAAAAATCCGAGGAATATGAGCCACAGCACATACGGGTAAGGGTAATGGAGAGGGGGGAGGAATGCCATCTATGTTAAGTGAACAGTTCTTTACTGTTATCAGTTACTGACAGTCTGTCAGCTTCAGAGAGCTTTGCTCTTTGGTTATCAGAGGGGAGAGTAACTGTTTTTTTTGTTTGCTCTTTGTGCTTCATGCTTATAGGACAGTGCCGGCCAAATGGAGAGAACAAAAAAGTGTGCCTGTGTTGGTGAGCAAGAGAGAGCTCTCTCCACACTTCAGTGGTTTTACCGATTCACACAATCATGAGTTCGGCTTGCGTTTTGCGTAAATCAGAGCCGGCCAAATGGAGAGTACAAAAAAGTGTGCCTGTGTTGGTGAGCAAGAGAGCTCTCTCCAGACTACAGCCTTTTTACTGGCAGTTCAGTGTTCACCGATTCACACAATCATGAGTTCGGCTCGTGTTTGCGTAAAAACACGACTGACTTCGGCTCGTGGTAGCTATGGCTGGCCGGGTCTGGCGTAAATACACCGACTGACTTCAGCTACTGGTAGCTATGGCTGGTCGGCTCTGTTCTAGGACAGCGTTGGTCAACGAGAGCGAGGCTAGCCACCGACTGAGGAGCTGTTTATTAAACTTTACTCTCTTGGCCTCAGCTCCGGCATGCGTTCGGCTTGTATATGTGTAAATAGCGGAATGTCTTCGCCCCCAGGGGGTACTGCTGACCATTGCTGACATAGAAACTCAACTTGAAACTCCTACCTCTAGTTGTGCGTACACCGAGTCCGTTACTACTCAATTTTTGTCTGTCTTTGATGTGTGCAGAGCTAAGTGAAAATATGTGCTGATTGTTGGTCAACATTTTATTCCAAAATCACGCATTTTATGAAATCTCTGATCACATTCGAGTCTTTTTCGAGTCCTCAGTCTGATTAGTCGTAAATGCGCTCGTTTTCTGATCATAAATGATACTTTTGTCGGTAGAAAATTGTACCCTAGCCGCGACTTTTCATGAAGATTCGTTTTTAACCCGTTTTTCTGATCAGTTTCGACTCATTTGCGAGTCTTTTTCGAGGCACATGAAACTAATCTCTTTTTAATCATCAAATGGGGTCGAAAAAGACTCACCAAGGTGAGTAATCGCCTAATGATCTTCCAAATGCTAGTTGGGTATTGGGTCCCTCGTATAGAACATGTTCGATATGTCTCGATGGGTCTTCCATCCAACTTTATGTGCCTTATGAATCGGTCCCTGGAACTCCACAGGGTAGTCATCTCAGCCCATTGTAAGACATCTTAGTTATTAACGATATTCCTTAAAAGTTCAGTCTAGATCAGGGGCGACCAAGCCGCAAGCCGCGCATTCGATGTTCATTTGATATACAAATGCATTTGATGCGAAGCGACAAAAATTACTCCACCTTGTGGCATTTGGTCTTTTGTCTTTGACTTGACCCAGTTGTGCCTCTTTTGGCACGCTTACGAACTTTTTGTAGAAGTCCATTACCAACTCTAGCTGGCATAGAGCGCTGTTTCTTTGTTGACTAGCACCGATCTAATTTCCAGTTTGTTTCTCTTGCTTTTCATTCTAAATTATATCTCACTTTCTCTCTGTCTATTTCAGGAACTTTTACAAATAGCTGCCTCCAATGCGGATGCGGATTGTGATCGGCATGTAGAACACTTTCTCAATGGCAAAATCGATGTGCAAACCTTTCTCAATACCTATCAAAGTTCAAAGAAGATCAGCTCAGAGCGTAAGGCCAAGGAGGAACGTTTAGGCACTCAATTGAGCGCCTTGGAGCGTGCCGGGGGTATCTAGATTCTAGAAATAAGTGTGTCTAATGCTTTTGCCTCTATATATTTTTGTGTATATGTACTCGTATAAATCATAAATTTATTTCATTTGTTTCCATTTTAAATTGAATCCAAGACCCGCAATATAGAGTCTAAGCATTGGCAGTGAGAAATATTTTGTAAAAAAAAACAACTTTTTGTACTTGTCCTAGGTGTTGTACAGATGAGTCCAAAGCGTCCTTCATTTAAGTTATATATATATAGTGCTATGCACCACTCTCAACTCACAAATGTTTGTCCAACAAGTGTCCACACTCATCATTATTTTTTCTTGTTTTTTTTTTTTTATTACGGAACAGAATATTTAAGAGAAGATTTGTGTGTAGGTATCAAAAAAATACAAATTTATATTAATTAAAAAAGAAATAATGCTTTTAAAAACTAAAAACTGTATATTTTCATATGATTTTGATTGTTGTTTTTATGTGGGTCGAAAGGGATTTGTATGTCTTTATTACAGGTTTTCAAATTGAAATCCAAACTGGAACAGTATACCGAAAAGCAGCGAGATGTTGGATTCAATACTTGATATTTTTGGAACCAAAAAGATTTAAAACATTTTATTACTTTTTTCATGAAAACGTCGACTATAATGAAAACTTGCAAAAAAGAACCGACCGAACTCTTTAACAGAGCTTGCAGATAACCCTCAACACTTTCTTCAGTCCCCACTCGGTCTCTCACTGAGCAAAACACTTTTTTCCCCTCCTCATGTGTTTTTTGTTGATCAAAACAAACGAGACTATGGAACGTAACATATGACGGCATCCTGCGACTATCGCTCCAACCAAGAGTGCAAGTCGTTGGACAACGTAGCTGTGGTGGTAGTGGCAAAACACCTTAAGCAGTTAGAGTTGTTGTGTAACCAAGCTATCAGGCAGATAGAGTCGTGGCTCTGCTCAGTGGGCTTAGAACTAGCAACCCACAAGACTGAAGTTGTTCTTATTAGCAGCCGGAATTACCGTGGGTAATGCAGTAATCACCCCAAAGAAAGCACTGAGGTAACTAGAAGTCATGCTGAATACCAGGCTCAGCTTCCGAGAGCACATGGACTACGTAAGTGCAAAAGCGGCAGCAACTTACTGAGGGCTTTCAAGGATAATGCTAAATACCCAAGGACCGAAGCAAGGCCGAAGGTTACCGCTCAACAGCGTGTTGTACGCTGTACTGAAGGTAAAAAGCTACAGTCGTGGTCTGGAGGCAACACATCGACTAGGAGCAATCCACATATGGAGTGATTTCCGCATAGTGTCAGATGACGTAGTGCTAGTCATTGCAGGAGTGCCGCCCTTGGATGGATCACAAAGAGACAGTGCGAACTTCCGCCCAGGAAGAAAGCTTGCTTAGGTGACAAAGCCGTTGGGATTCATCCACCAAGGGTCGGTGAACTCACCGCCTCATCCCCAACCTTGAAGAATATATTAATGGGAGGCATGGGTAGGTAAACCTTCTATCTTACCCAGCTACTAAGCAGTCTTGGCTGCTTTAGAAGGTACCTGCACCGCTTTTTCAACGAGTAAGATGCAAGCTGCACCTACTGCGGGAAACTAGAGGAGAATGCTGAGCATGCCTTCTTTGGTTCAGAAGTGCCAGGCAGCACTTAGAGCGAGCTCTAGGCACTAGACGGCTGTCAGTGGAGAGCATACCCCCACCGAACTGGTAGGATAAGCCAATATGCAGCTTCTGTAATGATCGAGTTGCGTAGATTAGAGCGGAGTAGAAGGAGCACGAGGCTTTTGCGAAGCAATGCTTAACGGTCGTACCGCAGAAGCGCAGCCACCTTCATCGAAAGAAACCAGTAATAAGTATTGTACACCTGCTGCTACGGCACATAGTAAAAGCGGTTGACTTTGCAAATACAAAATGCAAATACAAGGCGTACCCAAAAGAATCTTAAAAAGCGCCGTAAAAGCTCTTCGCTCTAAAAAGAACTTAAGAATTTACTTCACATGTCAACCCATTTTATCATGCAAGGTGACGGCTGTGTAAAACCCACAAATTCTTCAAGGATTCTTAATTTTTATACAGTTGAATTTATTATTACTAAAATTTAAAATTAAGTTCAAAAATGTTTTAATAAAATTTCAAATGAAAATTTTGTTTAGTTCTCAGCCGATGCCAAAATGTTTTAAAAGGGACCAAAAGAATTTAGCAGTGGGATCAGTCCAACTCACTTGCGCCTAATTTTAGCTTCTAGTTCTCGGTAGCATTCCATCAGCTCTCTATAATTCTTCTTTACTTCTTGCAATTCACGTTCCAGCTCGCTTTGATCGGCACTCGATACGGTGTACATGGGGAACGTCTGCCTCACAAAAGGCACGCGGCAAGCGGGATCTACTGGTGGGCGATGCGTCTCAAGACGCTTCATCTGCTTGTCGGCTTCGAGTTTACGCTGGCGGCGTTGCAGTTGCTCGGATATTTTAGGGGGAACGTAGTTAATGACTAGTTTTTGTTGCTCATCCGGCTCCTGCTCTGTTTTGGCGTCACATTTTAGTATTCTGGCATGCTGAACCGTTGCTGACATGCGTCCCATTTTGAAGCCACGAATCAGGCAACCAGAAGATTTTTTGATAAAGCATAAAGACGACCTTGCTAAATCCATTTGAACTGCTGGAAAGAATGAAAAATGGTGAAAAGTTTTATAACTAAAAATCCAACAAGTTTTTTTTTTTGTAAACTTACCGAATCAAAATTGGTTTACTTGAATATTTGTTAAAACAAAAAAATAGATGTGTTCCGTTTGAACGAATCGCTGAGACTAAATATTTTTATATAGAACTTTAGCTCCTACAGTTTGAAGTGTTTGACGTTTGATATCCAGGCCTACCACAATTCTATTTTCGGTTTTATATTTAATTCAACAAATTAATGAGAAAGATTTTGTTTGTTTAGTTTCGATTTTGCTCTTGGTTTCTGTTTACTCTGTCGCTTTTTCATTGGAATTCCGCACTTACTTTAATTGTTACACGAATTTAAGGACAGAAGGAAAAACTGACTGGCAGAGTTTCCAGAAATCAAGTTTGTCATCCAAGTGCAGTGGCCAATTACAGTTTTGAAGCTTCCATGAATAACAGGAAGGAACTTAAAGTCGAGCATTGTTGTAATACCAGTACGGAGGCTAATTTTTGGACCATTTGTTCTATAAGAAGGCTATCTTTCTGGTGCCTGGTAAATATTTTTATTTATTTTGCCTTATTTGAGGTACGAAAATATGTATTTGGTTAATTTACCTAAGATTGCAGGTTAATGTTTAGTAAAAGAAATGGTCTAAAATTAACAACAACTTTTTTCATCATTTTTGAACCTGGATAATTTAGGTACTGCTATGACCGGCCTAAGGTTGTAATCTTATTTCGTAGCCATATACAGCCACTAGCTGAACCCTTCGCCACTTCATCCGCGTCCAAGATTTTAAGAAATTGTACAAATTTAATATTAACAATATTACTATTAACATATACGAATCCTATTTTGCCGACTACAAGTTGCATTGGCAAATTGCTACGCATGTCGCCACTCGTGGTCGAGCCTCAGGAGGATGTCTGTATGGGATCCGGAAAACAATTTATCGCGATTTAGATATGGACTTTATTACGTTAAATGGATATACTATTATGAAGCTCAATCTTGATGCGGAATCCCTTAAAATTATACCGGTATATCTAAGCTGTAACAGTTGGGAGGCGGATTTCAATAAGCTGTATGATACCCTAACTGAGCTGGATAACAATACGGTTATGATTATGCGAGACTTCAACGCAAGAATCGGTCAGGAACAGCCTCCAAATGAATCACAAGTGAGCAGATATACTAATATAGCCAGAAAATCAAGGGACCTTAAGCTCGACAAAAGGGGCCAGCGCTTCATAAATATGTGCGAATGCCTAGGCCTAACGATTCTAAACGGAAGAACAAATAGTGACTGTGATGGTAACTTCACTTTCATCAGAGGAGGGACCTGCTCCACAATCGATTACTGCGCAGTTGGTGCATGCTGGGAAATCGGTGAGCAAGTATACTCAGAACACATGCCTATTACAGTCGAAATCCGTGCTAGGCAAGAAGATAATCTGGTGTCAACGTTTTAAGAATCATTATAAGGAAAATCTGAATCAGCAAGTAGCTCAACTGGAAGTCGAAAACAATGCGGGTACTATGGAACAGCTAATAAAATGCATTAAAAATGCAGCCCCCGTATGATGACATTGCGAAAAACTAGCTACATCCAGCCTTGGTTCGACAGACAATGTGAATTAGCCAGAAAACAGTCTTTTAAACTTCTAAAGCGTGCAAAAGCAGAGAACTCTTTGTCTACGAAAAGCGAGTACCAGAATGCAAACCTTCACTTTAAAGACCTTTGTAAGCAAAAGGAGCAAGAATATTACCGGCGCATCGAGAGAGAAATAGTGCAAATAAAGGATTGCAAATCGTTCTGGAGTATGGTAAGAAGACTTAATGGCACTGCAAGTTTTAATCCAATTAAAACGGAAAATGAACAGCTTGCGTCCTACTTTAAAAATCTCCTTTTCGTCCAACAAAGTGGAGCACAATTTCATTTCGGACTTCCCGACGACGACCTGGACATGCAAGTTAGCACATCGGAAATTGAGGCGGCGATCACAAAAGCTAAAACGAATAAGGCACCGGGCGAAGTCCCTATACCTGCAGAATTCTTCAAACATGCAACACCAGAATTTGTCAAAGAACTTGCGCGTTCCTTTGACAGAACTATCACCTCCGGAGCAATACCTGATAGCTTCAAAAAAGAGTGTAATATTTCCATTAAACAAAAAAGGAAACCAAACAGAGGCAACCAACTACAGAGATATAGCCTTTCTAAACTCGGCCATGAAGCTGTTCTCTTCAAATACTCTTAAAGCGCTTAGAGATTTGAGTGAACAAGGATTCTTAGACTCCCCCTCGAAAATCCTTAAAAGAACTTCGCTCTAAAAAGAACCTACGAATTTACTTCACAGCTCAACCCATTTTACCATGCAAGGTGATGGCTGTGTAAAACCCACAATTTCTTCAAGGATTCTTAATTTTTATACAGTTGAATTTATTATTACTAAAATTTAAAATTAAGTTCAAAAATGTTTTACTAAAATTTCAAATGAAAATTTTGTTTAGTTCTCAGCCGATGCCAAAATGTTTTAAAAGGGACCAAAAGAATTTAGCAGTGGGATCAGTCCAACTCACTTGCGCCTAATTTTAGCTTCTAGTTCTCGGTAGCATTCCATCAGCTCTCTATAATTCTTCTTTACTTCTTGCAATTCACGTTCCAGCTCGCTTTGATCGGCACTCGATACGGTATACACGGGGTACGTCTGCCTCACAAAAGGCACGCGGCAAGCGGGATCTACTGGTGGGCGATGCGTCTCAAGACGCTTCATCTGCTTGTCGGCTTCGAGTTTACGCTGGCGGCGTTGAAGCTGTTCCGAGAGTTTTGGGGGAACGTAGTTAATGACTAGTTTTTGTATCTCATCCGGCTCCTGCTCCGTTTTGCCCTCAATTTTTTGGATGCGTGCATGCTGCACGGTTGCAGACATGCGTCCCATTTTAAAGCCACGAATCAGGCAACCAGAAGATTTTTTGATAAAGCATAAAGACGACCTTGCTAAGTCCATTTTAACTGCTGGAAAGAATGAAAAATGGTGAAAAGTTTTATAACTAAAAATCCAACAAGTTTTTCTTTTTGTAAACTTACCGAATCAAAATTGGTTTACTTGAATATTTGTTAAAACAAAAAAATAGATGTGTTTCGTTCGAACGAATCGCTGAGACTAAATATTTTTATATAGAACTTTAGCTCCTACAGTTTGAAGTGTTTGACGTTTGATTTCCAGGCCTACCATAATTCTATTTTCGGTTTTATATTTAATTCAACAAATTAATGAGGAAAATTTTGTTTGTTTAGTTTCGATTTTGCTCTGGGTTTCTATTTATTCTTTCGCTTTTTCATTTAAGAACAGAATGCAAAACTGATCTGAGGTTCACGGCAGTAACCTTCCAGCAACTCACAAAAAGACAGTGCACTCACATCCACATAGATGTATGTAGTTGTTGTTGGTACATACTACTTGCAGAGCACGCATGTTGATCATGAGAGTATGAGAGCAGAAGTGAAAAGAATTCAGAGCGCAACTGTTATTCTTTTACAAATGTTACAGTTACCGAGAAACTAGAGAGGGCTTGGAAGCGAGTGTATATTGTTGTTAGTGTAAGTACTCTTTGTTAGTTTTCTTCTACTCACAAAAATTCCCATTCCCATTGCTCATAAGCAAAATCGAAATAATAATTTGGCTTACATTGAATCAAAACGAAGATTTGGCTTACATTGAATCAAACGAAGGAAGGTATCCCGGCACTATCACACACCCAGCAGCACACCCTTCCACAAAGATGTTCATATGTACATATGTATGTAGTTGTTATTGTTGTTGTTACATAGAAAGAAAAGATAAAAGGAAAGGGCAGGGTAAAAGTTAAAATGGAAGGAAGGAAGCTGCCTCGATTGGGTGGGTCCAGAGATCCATAGGTGTGAGGACAGTGGG
This sequence comes from Lordiphosa magnipectinata, assembly GCA_037044535.1. Taxonomy (NCBI): domain Eukaryota; kingdom Metazoa; phylum Arthropoda; class Insecta; order Diptera; family Drosophilidae; genus Lordiphosa; species Lordiphosa magnipectinata. The sequence goes on from JBAMBO010000814.1 coordinate 12,478, forward strand.
TGCGAGGGGACAGTTAAAGAGGTGCTTAGTGTCATTGGGGGGGGGGAGAGACCGCATTCAGGGTACTCGTCAGCCACCTCAGGGTTTATCCGAGCAAGGTAGTTGTTGAGGAGCTCCCAGAGCAAAGCTGGGCCAAAGTTAACCTTGCTTTCCTGGGAAGGGTCTTCTCGGCTGGGTTGATGGTGGTCTGCCACAAAGTACGATGTAGTTCTGATAGGCCTCGATGGTTCTAGCTACCATGTTTGTGGGTATTGTCTTGTGGCCGTGATAGCTCGACTCGTAAGTCATTGCGCTCTGCTGTTTTCCTGCGAGACATCTTTGCTGTGGTGCAAGCAGGGTTTGGGGTGGGACTCATGTAGGCACCGGACGAGGTACTGCTGGGTCAAGAGCCTGTTGTGGATTTTTAACGGGAGTACCTCTCTCTCTTGGTGGAGGTGATCGGGTTGTGTCATAATGTGGCATCCCGTGGCCACTCGTAGAGCTGCGTTTTGCGCCAATTGCAGATTTCTGTATTGGGGCCGCGCAGTTGACCATAGATCTGCCAATCGCTTTTTACGTGGTTGATATGGTCTCCTTGTCCTTGCCCCAGGTGCTTCCTGAAATGGCTTTGAGGACTTTATTGCGGCTCCGCACCTTCTTAATGATGTCGTATGTATGTAGTTGTTGTGTTCGTTGCTGGTGCTATTTGCATTGCACTCCCGCGGATTTTGATCATGAGAGCAGAAATGTCGTGAGAGCATTTGAGAGCGTAACTGTTATCCCTTTGCGACTGTATTGAAAAAAAAGCATATTTTCTTTGATATTTGTAAATTTCAAATCAAAAGTTATCGATTGTTGTCACGAGTCGTGCGCCAAAGACTTGGCGTGAATATACCGTACCAGTGTTGGTAGTGTGAAACGCGTTAGGCTATTTTTCTACTTTTCACATATGCACGTATGTTGCCAGAGTACCCCTCATACTAAACGGACATGACCAAGTTATTATTGTTGCTGCTGATAAGCAACAACTATGGCAAAATTCATCTGTTCCCGATAAGACATTCGCACACACTTGGTCTGGGCAATCATAAACTGAAAGTCATTCAATAACAAATTGCGGCCAAGTGCAAGAGCAAAGCAAAAAAAAAAAAAATGAGCAACAGCAACTCTGTGGATGTGGAGGTTTTGGTTTTTGGCTCGGCTATTATAGACTTCATTTGGTAAGTGATCTTCAAGCACATACATATCTATCTAAATATACCCACCTCCATTTTTTTTAAAGCTACACCCCACGCCTGCCCAAAGCGGGTGAGACCCTGCATGGCCACAAATTCCAGACCGGCTACGGCGGCAAGGGAGCCAATCAATGCGTAGCCGCCGCTCGTTTGGGTTCCAAATGCGCCTTGATAGCCAAATTGGGTGATGATCAATTTGGCTCCGACTATTTGCGACATTTACAAGCCGAAGGTGTTAATGTGGAGCAGGTGCAACAGTTGCCGAATCAAACCACGGGCATAGCTCAAATTGCCGTCTCCGATGGTGGCGAAAATAATATCATCATTGTGGTGGGAGCCAATAATTCACTCACATCCTGTGATGTCTCCCACGCGGAGGCGTTATTTAAGCAGAGCAAGGTATTGGTTTGTCAGCTGGAGACACCCTTGGCGGCCACACTGCAGGCATTAAGGGTATTCCGTGGCGTGTCCATTGTGAATGCGGCACCAGCTATGGCAGAGACTCCCGCCGAGCTGTTGCAACTAGCGAGCATATTTTGTGTAAACGAAAGTGAGGCGGAGCTGATGACAAAAGTTGGGAGCATTAATGGCATTCGGTAAGGAGAAATCAGAGTTTAAGAACGCTAGCATTAGAATCAAATATTTTTCTATCAAAGACCCATTTTCCAACAAATAGTCATCTGATTTCTCGAATTTTTTTGAAAACGGAAAACAGGATTGCATCCTGAGGAAGCATCCTTGCTTTACGCCGGTGTTGTTTGGGAACCAGTCCGAGAGCTTACATCCGTCCCATATAGAAAAGAGATTATCTTCATAGAGGCTGTTCAACGTGAAGATAAATTTCGTCGATACTCTCGAATGGCCAGTGTTTGGAAGTACCTAGGTACATACCTTGATACATATTTTGTGTACCTTTTACCTTACTTCGATATTTTCAAATTCGACTACCCCTTTACCTTACCTAGGTCTTAATTTTCATATACCTTGTCAATAGGTAAGGTAGTAAGTACTTTTCGTACATGATTTTGTCATATTGAAAAGAAAAGTATCAGGGACCTGTTTGTGGGTTTAACTGGACGTCCGGTCAACATTCTGTGTTCACAAAATTATACGATTCATGCTAGAAAAGAAGAAGCCGGACTATCAGCCGTGCTCTCATTTTCATTTTCGTTAAGTTTCGTGATTTTAGACGAATTTTGTACTGGAAATCGGGTTTAAATCGGCAATTTTTTACGAAAGTGAAAGTGTGTGCGATTTTCCCCACACACATGAAATAATTGCTACTATATTAGCTAAAGTTCATAGCAAATACAGACTTAGAGATATCCAAATGTTTAAGAAACAGTTACAGAAGGAAACACGTGAAGCCTGAGTTTTTAGAAGAGTCTGATTTAAAGGTAATAGAGCGGCATACTTCAGCTGATGGTGAAATTATTTTTCCAAGAATTTTGTATTTTTTTATGAAAAAGTGTTACTCACTTTTTCGCAGAGGCTATTGATCTTAAGATGATACTTATTTTTGCCGCACTAGTCACAATGCTTGAAAAATTTGAAATATTGTGATCAACTAAAAGATGCTCCTATAAAATGAGTTTTAACTTCAAGCGTGGCAAAGACCTTTGCTTTAAATTGAAGTGGATTCCAAATAAACTTCGATTTTTAAACCTAATATTTGGATTTAAGCCCGTACTGTTAATATTTATTACCAATATAAATTGATGAACCATGCTCTTTAATTTAAAAGTACATTTTTTGTACCTTTACCTTTACCTAGGTACTGGAAATTCCGGATACCTTTTACCTTACCTAGTTAAGAAAATTGGATCCCTTTCCAATCACTACAAATGTCTTAATTTTAGATATAAGCTATGACGGTTTATCGTATTAAATGCTGCCTTAAAACCGATCAAGCAGATATAAAGCTTTCTTTTTCGAGCTGAGACCACGAATACGCTATCGACTCGTGGCGGAAACCAATTTGGAATTCGCTGAGAACACTATTTCCTGTTACCCAGTTTGTTAGCCGTTTTGGCAAGATAGAGGTGAATAGCGTCATGGTTGCATTAAGACACGATATTCCTCTATAGTTCTATAGTTCCCAGCTAATGTTAGATCTTCTTTTTTGTGAACTGGGAATATGATGCTTTCCTTTAAACAGCTGGGAATGTGGTTAGACGAAAAGACTTTATTATAAGCGTTAGTTAACATCTCAATGCACAATGGAGGAGGCATTTTTGAAGAATTCTACCGGAGTACGGTCCACCCCGTTCGACCTGTTCTATCTACAATTCCTTGTATTTATTTACAAATCTTCATAATAATCTATGGTCACATGAAAAATGTGCTAATTTCTCAATTATTTAGACACATTTCAAATTTTGCGGTTTATGGTCTACACCTTTTCGAGTTTTCAAATGTCATCTATACCATCTTCACAATAATTTTAGGTAATTTTTTTGACCGTAAATTTCGCATTATTTTTTTTGTTTAATGATAGCTAGAAGAATACTTGATACATAGAACTTAATCCATTTTACAAATAGTTAACAAGAATTACTAATACTATAACGGAGCTTAGACCGCACGGCAAAAGCGTGGTAAAACAACTTAACACGCAGCACAGGTCCTGGGAGTGATCTGTCATCTTGCTGGGGAAACCAGCAGCGTGCAAATATTAGTAGGGGATAGTCCCAAGGGGACACTTATGCCAAGCTGATGAGGTAGCCCGAGGGACGCCTTTCATGGACCCAGAGGTCTGAGGGATGTCGTCGGTTAAGGCGTCTTCTGAGCCTGTTTGTAGCCAATTCAGATGCAAGTCTATTGGAATGGGCCACCAGTCGGTCATGATACCTGCTGGTATGCATATTGATTTGGGCGCATAATGGCAAAACATCCAAATCGCGATATAAAGTTGTATGCCTCACATACCAGGAAGCATCAGCAATGCTCTGTAGTACTCGGCTTATAGAAGATTCTAGTCTCTTGAGTGTAGTGGAGCATGCTGAGCGGGATCCCCCAGGTCCAGGAAGGCATGATAATAGCCTTGTAAACAAGGATTTTGTATCGGAACGAAAGTCCGCTACGAGGCTTGAGAAGCCAATCAAGCTCCTTCGCCTTAGCTGCTACTGTAGCAGCTGCTCATACCACATGGGCTTTCCAGGTCAGGCTAACCGCAGATTCCAAATATGGGACTCTTGACCCTAGAAGTCGCACTCGAACAACTTTCCCGCATCTCATAGCGAAGGTGCAGTGTTGGCTTTTGGAACGGTTAATGGCTATGTTCCAGCGGTTCGCCCAACGACCAAAGCCATCCAGGAACTGCTGGACCTTAGCAGATGGTCTTTTGCGGCTATTGCTGGATGCAAGAAAAGCGGTATCGTCAGCGTACGTGGCGATAAAGGTGCGATGTGCAACTGTATACGGCAGATCCGAGGTGAAAAGAGAGTATAGTAGCGGTCCGAGAACACTACCCTAAGGTACCCCTGCAAGAATGGGACGGATGCTTGATCGCTCGCCTCTCAGCTCAACCGTAAAACGGCGCTCTAGGAGAAAGGAGCGAATCAGCAGATATTGTTCTGGAGGGAGGTGGGACTTAAGCTTGAATAGGAGGCCCTCGTGCCAAACGCGATCGAACGCCTGTCTTATGTCCAAAAAGACGGCAGAGCATTATTGCAGATTCTCGAATGCGTTCAAAATGTGATTTGAGAGTCTGTGGACCTGTTGGGGCGCACAGTTTCCTCTGCGAAAACCAAACCGATGGTCAGGTATAGCATCTTCGACCTCGCTAACTGCCAAAATTCTTCCAAGAAATATTCTTTCAAATATTTTGGAGAAAGTTGGCAGTAGACTAATTGGCCGGTAGGAGTCGGGCTTTGAGTGATCCTTGCCCTGCTTGGGAATCATTACGATTACAGCGGACTTCCAAGTGGTCGGGAAGTAACATCGCGTTGAATAGCATTTGCAGGAACAGGACTCCCACTTCCGGAAGTGCCTTGACAGTTTTGCCGTCAACATCGTCAATGCCCGAGGCCTTAGTGGACTTTAGCAGCCTTATCGCATTATTTAAGACCGTTCAATTTACATCTTTCATTTGCCAACGCCTAATTTGTCATCTAAACATCAAGCGCTTTCATAAATACTCATAAGGTATGCGAAATAAGTCACCTTATAAATCTTATGATCTGCTGCCAGAGCTTTGCTAATCCATTTTTCAATTTCTTTTTTTATACCCTTGCAGATGGTATATTAAAATTATCCGGATGTTTCTTAACGCATTGAAGGAAGCATCTCCGACCACATAAAGTATATATATTCTTGATTGATATATCCATGTCCGTCCGTCTGTTTCTATGCTATTCTCTGCGTCAGTTTTAAAGCTTTCGTAACCAAACTTTGCACGAAGTTTTTTGGTACAAATACGCTGCACATTTGTCGGAACCGGCCGGATCGGATGACTATAGCATATAGCTGCCATAGGAACCATCGGTCGAAAATCTAGTTTTAGTGAGAAAAACTTTTTTGTTTTCAATGCAAACGCCCCCAATCCTCATATTTATAAGTTTTCTATGCTTTTACACAATTCCACCAAGTTTTATGAAAATCGGCCAACTATATAGTATAGCTGCCATACAAAAGATAGTTCTGAAAAAAAGTCTTAGTATGAAAAACTTTGTTTTTAATGCTATCGCACCCAAACTTGTTACCAATCAATATTATATGCTACCACACAATTCTGCCCAGTTTGATTCAAATCGGATGACTATAGACTATATAACGTTTGCAATGGTAACGTTTTTTTACTTTCCCATTATGAATATTATCAGTTTCCACACAATTTTTTACACGTCTGCTCCGTTCGGCGTGGAGTTGGATACTGAATCTATTATTTGTCAGTAAGTGTCCGTATAGGTGAGCAGAGTTTTCTGTGTCCGTCTTGTAGTTAAGTCTCTTGTCTGTTGGTGTGTCTATTATATAATATGTAGCATCTCTATAGTGAAGCGTTTGCTGTAGGATTGTTGTTACTTCAAAATTCGGCGAGTGTCCACTATCCATACAGTGTGTCGCGAGCGCCGTTTTTTGTGTGGATGTTTGATGTCTGAGTTTGTAGTCCGATCTATGTTGGGATATTCTTGTTTTTAATTTTAATTTTGTTGCATTTCCATTGCATGGTATCTTGTAGATAACATTAGTCCTATCGGCTATGGCTATTTTGGACTTCGTCTTATTGAAGAAGTTTCTCATTGTGCTATTAGGCTTGTGGGCTAGTTGTATGTCTTGTTTGTTGAAGCAGTCTGAATGAGCGAACCGTTCAGAAAGCTTAGGAACATATGTCAGAGACTTGTAAATTCTAGGTTGTTGTTTCCTTTTGGAAATTGGTTGGCCGTTCTTCTCAATCAGGGATTTGATAATTTTTGTTGAGAAGTCATTGTTTTTCAAAATTTGTTTAATTTCTGAAATGGTCTCCTTATGATATATTTCATCACTTATGTTTATCATCCGTTGTCTACAACCCCTTGCTGTATTTATTACCATGTTGCTCGGGTGCTTGGAATGGTAATTGATGATTCTGCCTGATGCTGATGGCTTCTTGTACCACCTTAGCTTAAGTTGATTTCCCTGTCTGTTAATTGTGAAGTCTAAATATGGTAGTTTGCCATCCATCTCCAATTCCTTATAACAGTTTGTCGAATTTCGCTGTTTTTTTGGACCATTGAAATAAAAGTGATGTAGCCTATGTTCAACTATCTGTGACGAATCCACAAACATACAAACTTTCACATGTATAATTTTAGTAATATTTGTGTCATTCGGTTATTAAACTTCTATATAAATCTTGTTCTCTTTCAGTGAGGCCCAAACAGCAATTGCTCGTCTAATTGAAATGGGAGCCAACACGGTGATTATTACCTTGGGTAAACTGGGTGCTGTATTTGCCACCAAAGAAGAGCCAACAAAGTATGTGCATATTGCGGCCCCACAGATAGATGCCGCTAAGGTGGTGGACACAACTGGAGCTGGTGATGCATTTATTGGTGCTTTGGCTCATAATTTGGCTAGATATCCGCAACGTTTGCTGGGCGAGCATATAGCAGCAGCCTGTGCGGTGGCCTCACAATCGGTACAATTGCCTGGAACCCAAGCGAGCTTTCCACGTGCCTAAGAGGCAAATAATCCGCGCCTTGAATCCTAGTCCTTGTGTACTTATAAACGTCCAAATAAATTAATTGATTTTGAAGAATGAAAGTGTGTTGAAACACACAAGCTAGCCGAACTTACGATTGTGTGAATTGAAAGTAAGTAAATCGGCTGTAGTCCAGGGTTCCCCAAGAAGAAAGCGCGAAAATGTGACTGTCTCTCTCTCTCTCTCTCTCTCTCTCTCTAACACACAGTGATGCATGACTTCTCTCTGCTTCTGGGGGGCCATGGCTCGGGAACAGTATTGACAATTGTTGAAGCCCAAAAGAAGCTGAATCGACTGTTAAATATGGCAAAGTGTAATATAAAATTGCTTTAAAAGATAGCTATGTCCATAAAAGTGATTGATCAGATGATGATCTACAGGGCTCTAACTGGACAATGTTATGCTACAAACAAACACAAAGAGCCTTCTTCTGTGAATTTCTCTGTTGCTACTGAAGTAGAAATTGGTTCTTAAACTCTAGTATGTTCCTCTAGGCATATCAAATGCACAATTAATCCTGTTGCCGTTATCAAGTTTATGCGGAATCGGAATTGACAAATACTCCAAATGCTTCATTTCCGAAGACCGATTCTAATATTCGGCTTTTAATCTTCCAAGTGGAAAACACTTCGGATCTTTTACTATTTCCGATTGATAGAGTTTGAAAACAGGCCTGAACTTTGACACATTGCTAAAACTGTTGGTCTATATACGAGGCAGAGGAATTTTAAGTTTGGGCACTGTGAGAGGTTGGTGTGTTCGCCTGGCATCTACATATGTGTTGGTATTAAACCTTCATGATTAACAAATAGCGAAGACAGTTCGATTTGATAGAAAGCAAAAGAGATTCATCGAAAGCAACTGCCCACAAATTATCCAAGAAAATATAATGCCCACAATGGACGGGCCAGGGTCGATATCATATTCGAGCTAAAACTTGAAATATTCCCTGCAGTTCTACGTCTCAGTACTGAATTTGTCAATGCTGATTCAGACCCGAGAAGTAGGAACTGCTCCAATTCATGACTGATTTCAGTACTACCCATGAAACTAACCCATGATTTGAGTACTGAAATCATGCCTGAAGTTGGCCCTGTCTGTGTTTTGTCAGTTTTTGGAACGGTGATTACGTCAGCTCTTGCCACAAGTGTTTACCTCTGAAAAAAGACATTTTACAAAACATTGGTCCTTCGAGCCGGATAAGGTTTAAAAATAGACACAACAACTAGTTCAAACTATGAAGTTCAAAGCTCTTTCAAAGAAAACCATTTAATACGTTTGTGCACACAATGCCTTCTAATGCTTTCGCCAGTCAAAGCTTTGGGTCATCAACTGCGTGAAGGTTTAGGCACCCACAATTGTCATTGCTATATTTGCGACAATAACCTTAATCGCTTTCGAAACCTCTTTACTTGTAATCGACAAAGTGGGCGATTGCCGAACGCTTTTCGGAGCTCCATTACAACTGCATATAGGTTAGGTTAGGTTCGGTTGCAATGGGAAGATCCCATTTGTGGTACCATATAACACTTTCTACGCCGGGGTCGTAGAGGGAGGGTCTGTCCCATTAAACCATTTAGAAAGTAGCACAAATTTTAGCAAAGGGGCTGCACCTATTTCAGAAATGTCTGATAAATCGTTTAGGAAAGGACTTCCCAAAACTGCGAGTCGCCTTCTGCTGAGAGCTGGACAGTGACAGAAGAGGTGCTGTGGACTCTCCTCTTCATCCACTGAATTGCAGCTTCTGCAGAAGTCATTGTGTCTGATGCCAAGCCTCGCGGCGTGTCTTCCGATTCGGCAGAGTAAAGTAACTGCATATAAAAATCTAAGAAATGTAATCGACGGTGTGGATGATCCGACCACTAAACGATACACATAGTATGCGCTGTTATAATGTAGATACTTAAAAACGAACTAGACATTGTCATACAAAATTTGTCATGTCTGTACACAAAGTATAGCGAGAGTGTTCTATACTTGTGGGCTTATTTCACTTTATTTCTTTGTTTCACAAATTGATTCTGGGCACCTCTGATTTAGGGAGATTTGCTAGCACGGAAAGAACTGAGTTTGTTTAGTTGATTTGTTGTTGGATTCACTTAATATTCTTCTTGCTACAAAACCTACAAAAAATTTTTTTATATTTTACTTTACCTTCCCAGTCTGGGATTCGAACTCAGGACCTCGGCATGGCAAGTTAAATCGTTGCATCATCGACCACACGCGTGATGGTGCCGCCAATCACAGCAAATGCTCTCAGCATGCAAAAAGCTCAATAATGCAAATGCCTTAAAACGGCGAAGTCTTGACTTTAAGATTTTAAATGTTCTTTCAAAGTATTTCAATCTTTTTTTTTTCAGATTACAAGCTTCGTGAAAAATAAGATTATCAATCTAATTTTTAGATTGATTGTTTTTTCTCAGTGTATCGTATACACAGTTGTGTTGATATTAAACTATTTTAAGAAAATTCTTTACTAAAAACAAGAATAGAAAGAATAGGACAAAAAATGTGGAAGCACTGCAAAAAGTTCGATACCTAAGTCGTTTGTTCACTTATGTGGCACAGTCGACAAAAATTGTTTTTGACATTACCACCACAGAAAATATTATATGACTTCCCAGTCGGACTTTGTAGAACGTGGTTCACAAAGTAATGCCATTTTTCATGCTGATTTTTACATGGAAAAACTAACTACCTATGTTTTTAACATGATAGAAGTTTAAAATTGTATCTACATTGTTTTCTCATGAGCTTGGAAGGCCAAAGTTCACTATAACATGCAAACGTCCCTTCTCGGGGTTGCACTTTTGACACGAGTAAACAACAAGAAAGAACGCAAAATACAACCCGAACGATTTCCGAACGCTGGGTTTTTCTAACACGTTCTTTTTTAGTGTTTGGAAGGCTTAAAGTCACCATAACATGAATGTTTTGGTATACGTTAATTATTTCATATAAAACCATGTGTCTTAACAAAATGGATTCACACATTCTTTACGCTGCGAACGAGGCATGCATGGAATATTCCCTCTGTAACCGTTCTTTGAGAAAGACAAATTGGAAAGGAAACCCGAACGATTCACGAAGTTGAAAGCAAACAACAAAAAACCATGCTAAAATACCAACCCAAAGATGCATTCTTTGACGGTTTCACGCCTTGATAAAAGCGCATGGAATTTTTCAGTTTTGGGAACTACTTCTTCGGTGAAAAAGAAGTTGTAAAGATGTGCATTTTTCATGCTATCAAGTCCGACTGGGTTGTACTTATTAAAATTTCTTTGCGTTATATTTTACATGGACCCCTTATCCGACAGATCGTCATCTGATTTCGACCAAATTTCGCGAGTCTTTTTGAAAACATATCAAATTAACAATCGCCGAGTTTAAAAACGATTAAAGTGAAAACAAAATAGTTTTTCTTACTAAGACTCATTTTCCAACCAATCGGTCCTATGGCAGCTGTAATATATATTCATCCGAATTTGACCAAAATTTGCAAATCTGTTTGAAAGCATGTAGTTTTTATATTGGCCAAGTTTGGGGATGCTAACATTGAAGTTTTTCCAATTTCCGACCGATCGTTCCTAAGGCAGCTATAAGATATATTCATCCGATTTTGACCAAAGTTTGGAAATCTGTTTGAAAGCATATAATATTATTAATGTACGAGTTTAGGGACACTTACATTGAAAACAAAAAAGTTTTTCTCACTAAGACCGATTTTCCGACAAATGGTTCCTATGGCAGCTATAAGATATAGTTATTCGATTTTGAACCAAACTTGCAAATCTGTGTAAAAGCATTTAATGTTAATAATGGCTTAGTTTTGGGACGTTAACATTGAAAACAAAAAAGTTTTCCTCACTAAGAACCAGTTTTTGACCGATGGTTTCTATGGCAGCTAAAAGATATAGTCGTCCGATTCGGTCGGTTACGACATATTAGCAGCGTGAGGTAAAAAGAAGACTCTGTGCAAAGTTTCAGCTTGATAGCTTTAAAACTGAGAGACTAGTTTGCGTAGAAACCAGACAGACAGACGAACGAACAAAGCTCAATCGACTCAGCTTATCACACTGATCAAGAATATACATACATATATAGTTTATGGGGTTGGAAATGAATATTTTTATGCGTTGCAAACTTTTGGGCAGAATTATAATACCCTTTGCAAGGGTATAAAAAATGGAAAATTTCAAAAGAGAATTCAGAAATTGTAAAATAGTTTTTTTTTTAAATAGCTAGAATTGCAGGTTTCGGCAAAACTGAATGGTTTCCGGCTATCGACATTACAAAATAGCTAGATCTTGTGGGGAAAATAGCTAATTGGCAACACTGCTGCGGAACTCTGCTGTAGTTCAGAGTTCCCCAGCCATAGCCCCTGAGAGACGAACATACTCGCCAATTCACACCGAATGCTTGCCATGCAGTCATGCATCACTGTGTGTTAGAGAAAGAGACAGTCACATTTTCGCACTTTCTTCTGGTGACTGGAACACTGGTAGAGAAGAGGGAGTGAAGACGGGGGAACAGTGGGTTAACAATGACTTAACAATGATTTAGCAGCTGCCATTTTTATGAATGCCGAGTGCTTGAGCACAGTTTTTCCGCGTTTTTGTAGCCAAAAATACCACCCGCCACACAAAATTGTTTGTATTTGTATGATGTGTCGCTTCTAGGTATTCATATTCTTTGTTTAAGTGGTCTCTCTCTTTGAAGGGCCAAAGGGCAAGTGCATGCTAGAAGGGAACGGCAATACACAAGTAGAGACAAACAAATGCTCTGCAGTTTCTTTCTATCTCACAGGTATACAACTACTGGCCCTCAGCGGAGGCTGACGACTTCACCTTGTTAATTCCACCATGGTCTCTCTTGCACGCTCTTGTACATATTTCTGTCTTCATTTTTCCGGCGCTGATATAAGTTATCACTCTTTCTCTCTTCCTCTCACTTTTCAGCTTACATAGCCGGCGAATAACTTTAACTTTCAACTGGTAGAATGATAAAAATTGCTAAAAACTTTAAATATATAAAAATTTACACTACCCTAGCTTGATCTGCCTGAATACAAAATTTGTCGGCTTCGGCTCGTAACATCTCACAGTGTATTTCTCTTTAAAGCGTAGAAGCTAGACTTTTTAACACATTTGATACTTGTATTATAATGCTCTATATATTTTAATCATAAATTGTTTGTTTAAGTATGTATAAAAAGAGAATTGTGTGTTTGTTGTTTTTCTGTTCAAGTTTAGATGACAACTGAAATTGGATATGAAGGCGCGGATGATGATGCTGCTGCTATTGGCTGCTGCTGCTGCTGTTGCTGCTCTATTCATTTCTTTCCTGATTTCTTAATGCCGCCACCTACAAGGGGTCCCTTTTTGGACGCATTCGCTTTGGCCGCATCGAGCGCCTTTTGCTGCTCCTTTTGCTTTTGCTTGAATGCCATATCATCGTCATCCATATCCTTGGCGTCCTTCTTAGGAGCTTTCAATGGTTTTTTCTTGCCACCCTCGCGTCCCGACATATTTGCAGTGCGTTCAAGCTGTTGAAGTTGACCAAAAAAAAAGATGAGGTGAAAATGTTAACAAATGGTTATTAGTTTTATCTTTGGATTTTGTCACGCACCTTTTAATCACACGTTTTTCCTTCGACGCAGCTGAATTTTCTATTTAGTGAGTGGGGTGAGTGTGACCGCAGGCAGTAAGAGTATGGCCACAAAAACTATCGATAGCTAATGTGATAGCGATGGACCAAAAAAAAAGAAAACAAAAATAATTGGAAATATTAATTTATTAAAATTTGGGATTTCGTTTGGAGTTTATTTCAATCGAGAAACACTTTATAAGCAAAAGGTACTTTTTAAAATTGAAACACTTTTAGCAAGGCTAGCTTTGACTGTGGCAAGGTTTTGATATACTGTCAAATGTTGGCTTAGTAGTAGAGTTGCGCAAGTGACAAGTATTAAAATTACCTCAGCATTTACAGAAAACTTAAATAAAATTACCGATTTTTGCGTTTGAGGGCTTTTATTAAAGTAAATTACATAGTTTTCACTGTCCAATTAAAAAAAAACCTGTTAATCTTGTTTCATTATGCATCTACAAGCATTTTAAATACGTTAAATTTTGGAAAACATTTGTTTTTCATTCCGAGGTTGACTTCTTTTTTTTGCATAGCAAATTTCCTGTCTGAAAACAAAACTTTTGCACAAGTTTTTTTGTTAAATTTTTTTTAGTGCATTAAAATTGGTTAAAAAACAAAAAAGTTATGAGAGTAAAGGTGGAGACAACCTTTGAAAAATCGAAAAAAGAAACGATTATAGATAATATCTCGATAACTAGCCTATAGAATTTTTTTTCAAGGTAGTTTTTGTGATCAGCGGACCAATTTACTTTAGAAACAGTCGGTCAATAAGGGAAGATTAGCTTTCATTTTGTCGAGCAGTGAAGTGACATACCTACCTAAGGAGTTTTTAATTTAAATTTAAGACTAAATTTGTCGCAAATTTTGTGCTCTACAATTTGCTCACTGGAGCTATAGAAACCGAGATAATCTGACTTTTATGATCTTTGACATTGAAAAACTAACGGCGCGCACACGAGATTTTATGTAACTTTTGACACAACGTTTAGAACGCCAAAACGAAGGTGTATATACCACTTTCCAGCTTATTAAGTCTCATTTCGAGGTTGACCCCTTTATATTTGCTTATTTAACTGGACCAATTACCAAATCATCATTTTTGCAGAGTTTCGCTTCACGCAAAATTTCCCCCATCACCAATCAAACTTTTGTGCCATCTCACAAGCAATCGATTTACTACCCACACGCAACCCTGCCAGGTTCTCAACCTATCGCCTGTGCAATTCGCCATCCACTTCACGAATTACGTTCGTTAAGTGAGCACGCGGCAACGCCAAGTGGGAGATTTCTAATTCTGCAAAAGAAGTTTTTATTCTGTGACTTTTGTAAGAGTTTAACAACTGAAAGGTATTGTGCTTACTTTATTCAATATTTGCTGTACAAAACAAAAGAAAAAAAACCATCGAATTGTAAACGAAAGAAGAGTGCCTGTGCTTGCGGTGTTTGATTCAGAATTATACATTTGCCATTGAATTGATTTTTTTTTCCTCACATTCACCTTGCGCTAGATTTTTTTTTTAGTTATGTAATGTGCTAATTTTTTTTTTCCCATATTTTTTTCTGTTAATATGTGTGTTTCGGTGTTGGTTTTTGCTATTAATTAATGCAATTAAAATGGTTACCCCCATCCATTTGTGTGTTATATAACTGTAAAAAAATTGCCAAGTGTCGCCGCAAAGTAAAAGAGAGAGAAAAGTAAGAGAAATTTGTTGTGGGGGAGGCGGGGAAAAACTCAAACTGCTAAATAATGCAATGTGTGAATACGAAAGGCCAAGTGGCAAGGTTTTTCTAAGCCACGCTGGAACATTAAAAATTCCGTTTTTTGCGGATTTTTTTTTTTTTTGCCACCACGCTAGAACTGCCAACTTGGTGGATGGAGATGAGCAGCAGCTGGGCCGGCGGTAGTCACCGTGAACAAAGTGTGACTTTCAGTGACTAATCACGTTGAGTGAGGAATAAAAGTGTTTTGTTTTGCAGACATTTTAAATGAATTAAAATGTTATTGTAAATGTATTCTGCATTGAATATGGGCTGGAAGCTAAATTTTTTCCGCCTTTACGAAGATTATCTAACAACACAAGTAAATAGATATGGCCAATCGGCCAATTGCAGGCTGCTGTAACACTTTATATACGTTTAAATGGCAAGCTTATTTCATAATAGAGGTGAAAAATGGTGCATAAATACTAGTCATTTCCTGCAATCAATAAAAATTGACTGTAAATTCAGTTTGATTTGTACGCAATGGGACCTGGGTGTAAAGATTTAAAGTCTTTTTCTTAAGATTCCTTAAAAATTGTTTGCCTAGACCAAAAAAAAAGCTGCAAATTGAAAAGTGTTTTGCTATAGTAAACCAAATTCTTTAAACTTTGCAACTAATTTGGTCCAATTTTGATGAAAACACTTGAACTATGTTTTTAAACGCAAATAATTTGATCAAATATGCCTGTTTTGACAAATTTTCCATCAAAATTTGAGCAAATTATTTGCCTGTTGGGCGTTGGCAAACTTCTCAAGTTAACATCAATGATTGTTAACAAATCTGAATGAAAACATTTCATAATTGAAAAGTGAATGTCAAAAGTGACTTGTTCACACTTGCTCATCACTGACAACTTATGCAATTTGACTCAAGTTGGCAGTGCCTTGTACACACACGCACACACACACACATCAAATTTTGCGGCCGCTATATTTGCTTTTTGGACATTTATTAAATAATTTACTTGCAAACATGTAAAGCTATCTACAGATGTTTGCAGTTTTAATTACTTTTGATAAACATTTTACTTAAAAAAATTAGAATTTATTTCAATTTCATTCATTCTCAGTCAGCAGTTTGCAGTAATGTCCCATGTGCTCTAATAACTTTTCCTCTCTCTTTGTGCTCACATATAATGTAACTGTGCTTTTTCTCTCTGTTTCGTTTACCTGCCTGTGACGTCAATAGCAGTTTTCTTCTCTCATGCTCTCTCTGTACATGTGATTTATCATATTTCGGTTAACCTTGTTATGTGTGTGTGTGTGTGGCCGGCCTTTTAGCGCCATTTTTAATGTGCCGGCAACTCTTCCATCTTTTTGCAGTTGGCAACTGTAAAAACATATAAACAAAGCTTAGATTTCTGTCGCATTTTTTTTTTGCTGATCGTGAAAATCTTGGCCTTTGTGTATTGCATCTCTTTGTCTCGGGCTAATTGCCAAACAAATTGGCGGCAGCCTCTTTTTCTTTGTTTTTTTATGTAAGTTTTTCCGATAGCGGAACCTTGAAAAGTGGCTTGCAGACAGTTGTCAAACTTAAAATAACTGTTTATCTAATCGCTTCACGCATTTTTAGTTTCCGCAACAGCGAGCATGAGAGAGAAAGAGAGCGAGCAAAAGCTTAAGTCACATGCTAACGCAGCTGATGCGGGCGTTGTGCCAAATGTTCTTTTGTTCTTTTCTTTCTTTTGTATTTTGGCAAGGAATTTGCTTAGAACCTTGATAGGGGTAAATGAAAAACAACTAACCATATATGTATTTCTTTAAATGTTTAAATGGCCTAAAAGGAAATTTGCTGTGTTATATAATAAACTTGGCATTGAAAATTTTGTAGACTTTGATAAGACAATGCCCGCCGCCGATCGTAAAGCCTTTTACTATACCTCCTCCCCACAAATGAAACAGAAAGAGAGAGAGAGAGAGTACACGTGCTGAAAAGCTGTTGCCAACTGAGCTTAAGTTAACTCTCTCTCTCTCTCTCTATGGCAACTGTTGCTGCTTGAACTTGAAAGCAGGCGTCGACGTCGACGTTGACATAAGCAGCGCAAGTCTAGCTGGCCCGCTGGCTGATTCCAAAGCATTCACAAGCAATTTAGTTGCCGTCCGGTACAGACCTTTGGATTTCCCCAGGAATTAAGGATATAAATCAATTAATTTTTTTTTGTGCTGTGATATAATCCAATACAAATAGTACGTATTTAAAACAAATCAATTTCAAATCAATAATAACGCGAGTGACTTCAAAGTTTAAACAAATCAAACAATTATTTTTTTAAATGTTACATAAACCTGACTAAAGCATATAGTGAATATTTTTTTTTAATATTTGGTGCTTCAGTTATGCAACTTTGAATCTTGAATCATAGTTAAACAACAACAAAAGAAATTCAATTTTGATTTAAAATTATTACATCACGACTCATAGGCGCGTGCTCTTAGCAGAACTCTCTTTGAATCAAAATTAGGTAACAAGGCTGAATGCACAGTTGCTTTGCCGCCCACTCTAAGAGAGAGAGAGGGCAAGCAAGAGAGAGAGTGGTTACATAAACTCAGCAAAATTTTCTAAATTTATAAAATACAAAAAAAAACAATGCCAATGTCAATTCTATATAACCAACTCAGTCTTTTCTGGTTATGCAATACTCAAAAGCATATAGCCAAAATTTGTACCCAAAGGCCAATGAGTGTGCCACGTAACAGTTTTTCTCTCTCTGTTCTCTGCTGAGAGAGACTAGAATCTTTGTAGTCACATGCAATTGATTGTTATTTATGTAAATTGGTGACATATTCTGTGGAATTGTGTGCTAACTGCTATGAACTAGTTTTGTTAAATAAACAATTTGTTTGAAACTTGTACCACGTGGAAAAAGTAAAAACTGTTTTATTATGCCGGCCTCATTAATCAAGCAACGCTTTATGCATATTAAATGCAGCACCGGGAATTACCCACAACAGTCAAAACACTGAGAGAAAAGCTTTCCTAATGAAAGAAATGAGAGTTTATGTGTGTGTGTGTGCTAACGGTGAAGTCCCACTCGCAAATAATTTGAGCAAATATTTCCAAATATTTGCCCATTTTGTGTGGGAACACCAAATAGTTTGCGCGCAAACATTAGCCAAGCCAATAATTTGAAGCAAATATATGCCTAGGGGGACGAAGTGGCAACACCCTCGGCCAATTTTGTTTGCGTGTTTGCCAGTCTTGAAAGCAAATTGTAAGAAGCATCATCATTGACCACCATCATGGAACAACAAATCTAACGCTGTGGCTCCACTTGCATAAATGCGCAACAAAGACACAACTCAAAAATACTATTGTTAAATTTTACATAATCGAATGATTGCAATATAATATCAACTGCTCAAAGTCTGCTACTTTCATTCGTAGAAAAACTTTGTAAAGTTCTGGTGCCTCCAATTGCAACTCATGGATTGGCTCTTAACGCTGCAACCTTCGCTTTTGCGGCATTAAAGCCATAGCCTAACCCCACACACTGCAGCGAACTTGATTCATTATCGCTTCTTCTTGCCCGAGTGCACATAAATGTGCAACTCGGCAGCATAAAATTATTATACATTTGCCTTTTCTATTGTGTTATGCAGATTAGGCAAAGAAATGTATGATAAAATTTGCCCCCAAGTATTTGCGGAAAGAAAAAGTTTGCGCAAATATTTGCTCATTTGGCAACACCAAATTTGTTTTAGAATGCAAACATTTACAGTTCAAGGCTAACTTTGTTTGCACAATGTGTACAAATTTGGTTGGGGTGTGGAAACTTGGCTTAAGTAAACACAGGCAAATAATTTAACAAATTTTTGATGAAAATTTAGCTAAAAAGACATGATTGCCGGGTTTTGCAGAACTTTAAACCAGGGCTGCAAACCGCTTTTTAAGATCTATGAATGGTAATACAAGAATTAATGATTGTTTGATAAAGATGAAAAGCAATCTTTAAGCTTTAAGTTGTTGTAAAGAACTTAACAATATCGAATTTGTTGTATTACCTATTCCTGCTACACAAGTATAAGTCTGGCGCCCTTTTTCTGGTCATCTATTTGTTTTATGCACCGATTGAGTCCGTAATAATGAAAGATTACTGGAAAACGCACCAATCAATGATTAACTTATGTTAACTGAGGGGGAGAGAATTTTACCCCCCCTAATACAGAATGGCCGAAATGGTTGCACACACAGACACAAAGTCTTCTGTCAATTTGACGTTGTCTGTTCTTGTCAGTTTTTGCACTTTTTGCTGTCTTTGGAATTCCCAAACAGTCCTAGCAATGCTGCCGTGAGATGGCCTCTGACGACTTGGAGAAGATGGGCAAAGTCTGCTGATGTAAGAACCGGGAGGTTCTTGAAACAGCTGTACATTCGACCATCCTCCATGACTTATTGACCTGGAGCCAGCTAAAGCGTTTGAGAATCCAAGCTCGAATATGATATTATCTCAAGCAGCTAAACCTCTATATATGTATGAATAAAATGTTTGTTTGAACGGTTCGAACACGAACCTAGGTTCAGCTACCTTCTGAAACCGCTCCTTGAACACGAACCCAACAAGTTTGGCAGGTTAAAACCATAAACTATGGTTCCAGCTGATCAAATTTGTTCAAATATGCCCGAAAAGTTCAGCAATTTGTCAAATTTACATCAAAATTTATCAAATTTTTTGTCTGTGTGAACTTGGCTTAACTTATCCATGATTCAGAGCTTTTAAAACACAGTTCTGTGTCTGCTCTCTTTTTTGTGGTTTTTGTTGTGATTCAGAGCTTTGAAAATAAAGTTGCGTCTTTTCTCTTTTTTGTGGTTTTGGTTATGATTAAATTTGTACGATTAGAGCAAAAGCGGCACAAAAAATATCCACATTTTATAGCATTCTACAACTATTGCACCTTAATTTGCTATTTATCAGCAACTTTATTAGTTTTACCCCTAAAAAATATTCCCCATTTTGTTGATGCACAAAACTAGAAATAAACAATTTCCTTTGTTTAATAATATTGATAAATGTAATCTTGTTGTTGCTAATGTCGGCAAGGTTTACTTAAAACTACGGAAATGACTGTAAATACTTAGTTAAACTTTGTACTTCACTTGTGTATTTTATTTTTGAACATCAAATTGTTTAGTTTTAAGATTTCATATCATTACTATTACTTAATGCATGTGTCTCACCCTACTGTATATAATATGTATATCCCCCCCCCCCCCCCCTCGTTTTCATTTCCCCCCCGGTGTTTTCATTATCTTTTCATTTGCATGACTTTTCATTTGGCTTTTGGGGCTGTATTTTATATGTTATGTGCATTTTGAAGTGAAAAAAAAAAGTGTGAATCATTCATCATCAACATCATCATCAACAACATGATCGTCGTCATCATCATCACCAACTGCTGCTGCTTGGATGATATTATTCTTATTTTGTGTGTGCCAAAACTTGAAAAATTACAGCAAAAATGGGCAAGGATTTTGATGCTGTTGGATTCATGAAGGACTTCGCTGCCGGAGGCATCTCCGCAGCTGTCTCAAAGACTGCCGTCGCACCCATCGAGCGTGTGAAACTGCTCCTGCAGGTTCAGCACATCTCGAAACAAATCAGCCCCGATAAGCAATACAAGGGTATGGTTGATTGCTTTGTCCGCATTCCAAAGGAGCAGGGATTCAGCTCGTACTGGCGCGGTAACATGGCCAATGTCATCAGATATTTCCCAACCCAGGCTTTGAACTTTGCCTTCAAGGACAAGTACAAGCAGGTGAGTTGCTTGAGTGCGGAGGAGACGCATAAATGCTTCTACTGTGGTCTATTTTTTTAGGTCTTCCTGGGTGGTGTTGACAAGAACACCCAGTTCTGGCGTTACTTCATGGGCAACTTGGCCTCTGGTGGTGCTGCCGGTGCTACCTCCTTGTGCTTTGTCTACCCCTTGGACTTTGCCCGTACTCGGTAACTTTTGAAAATTGGCCCATTTTTTGAAGAAGCAACACCAACTTACATTTCTCCTTTTGTCTCTCGTTAGCTTGGCGGCTGATACCGGCAAGGGTGGTCAGCGTGAATTCACCGGTCTGGCCAACTGCTTGTCCAAGATCTTCAAGAGTGACGGCCTCACTGGCTTGTACCGCGGTTTCGGCGTCTCTGTGCAGGGCATCATCATCTATCGTGCTGCTTACTTTGGCTTCTACGATACTGCCCGCGGCATGTTGCCCGACCCCAAGAACACACCCATCTACATTAGCTGGGCCATCGCCCAGTGCGTGACCACAGTTGCTGGCATTGTGTCCTATCCATTCGATACTGTGCGTCGTCGCATGATGATGCAGTCTGGTCGCAAGGCCACCGAGGTCATCTACAAGAACACACTGCACTGCTGGGCCACCATTGCCAAGCAGGAGGGTACCAATGCCTTCTTCAAGGGCGCTTTCTCCAACATTCTCAGAGGCACTGGCGGTGCTTTCGTGCTTGTGTTGTACGATGAGATCAAGAAAGTTTTGTAAATTAAATTATTAAATTATTCAACCAACAACAACAAAAACAACAACAACAATACAAAACAACAACAAAAACACTACCAGCTAATTATAATTGAACGCAGCGACAACAACAACTGAGCTGAGCTATAATTACGAAATTATATTCTGATATATAATAACTGGGAAATTACATAATTTAATTGCACTTTCGAAAATCTAGCAAAAAGCAAAAATCAGGAGCAGCAACAAAACGACGATATTTAATAGTATTCTGTTAAGTTCGGATTTAGGATAATCATGTTGCTGGATCCCCGCAGCTCTCCAGCCAATAATCCTCTCCTTAACCCCCCCTCCAACAAAAACAAAGCAAAGAATTGTATCGAGAATGGAGAGAGCGCAATACGCAAGAATCGGCAGATGGAAGCAGCAGCAACAACAACAGCAGCAGCAACCACTCTTCGATTCTTGCAGCCTCTCGCAGCAGCAGCAGCAACAACAACAAACTAGAAACTCAACTGCGGTTGGTTTTTAAAAATATAAAAATTGATAAAAATGGTAGAATTTGTGTGTTTTATTGACTGGGAGAAGGTGGGGGTCGGTGGCAATCAACCAACTCTCTGGAAAGGAATGAGAGAGGTAGAGCTGCAGGTCATGGGTGTGAAACTTGGCTAACCTTTGATTTTATGGACATAGATATGGGTATTTCCATAATGTCGAACGCGACAGTCGTACGCATTAAAGTGGCATAAAATTCAAATTGAAATAAGTTTATTTTCTTTTATTACTTTAACTTATAGCACTTTCGAAGCACTTTATTTAGTGGGAAAAAAATTGGGGCACGCCTAGAGCTGGTTCCAAAAAACAGGTGTTCGCATATTGCGACAAAAAATGGAAGCGGTGTTTTTGGCCATCAATATAAAAGCAAAACTCAACGAGATCTGCCAAAACCATTTAGTGCAACTAGTTTTAAAATTTGAATAATTTATCTGTATATTAGAATTTATTTGATCGAAAAATTTTCTTTATTTTTTTTTATTTCAAAAGAAAATATGATTCGATACGTGACATTTTATTTATGCATTTTCTGTATAATGTGATGCAAAAACTTACGATTAATTGCAATCACATAGTTTCTCATGGTTACTTCTGCATTCTTTTATAACCCTTTCTACCCTCAGAAATATTTTAGATAGCAAAAGTAAGTGCAATCTACAGGCATTTTTATCAAAAAAAATGTGCAATATTTATGTCTAAATTAGAAAATTCGCGGCTAGCGCAGCCGTGAAACCGAATATTTCGAAGTGAGTTATGATTAAATGTAAGATTGGTTTACATTAGTTCAATTTAATTGTTTCCCCTTGAAAATTTGATATAGCAGAGTGTTTTTAAGCACTTTTAATTTTTTTGGTCTTGGTGTTGAAACTTCGACGCTTTGAAGCTTTGATTGTTGAAGAATACGCCTGGACACTCATCATGACGAAGTGTATAGGTTACACTGACACATTTAGCTAGGTTAAGCTCAATGTTCTGCTGAATCGATACAAATACTGTTGAGCGACATAATAGCTGTATCGTCAGCAAATGTTGCAACGAGTAAGTCTTGGGGGGGTCTTCAATGGGTATTGTTCTTCTGGTAGGCATATCACAAGTGTAGAGAGAGTAGAGGGTTGGTCCAAGGACACTTCCTTGAGGCACACCAGCGCGTATTACCCTCACACGCTGGAAACAGCCCCTTCCAATACTATCGAGAAGGTCCTGTCCGATAGAATAAGAGTTACAGAAAAAAAGAAATGACACAGCAGCAAAATCTTCACATCAAAGCCTCGTGAGTGTTAACGACACTCACACCTTTTTTCTTTGTAGCTTCTAACCAAATGCTAACAGCAGGGATTAATCCCGATTTTGTATTATTTGAATTAGGTAACAAGTAAGAACTTGCGATTACATTATATATTATTAGTTTTTTGAATTTAATCTTGAATTTTATACGTTCACGACTTATTTAACTAATAAAGCATTCTTGTCATTTGCTCGCAGTAACATAATTGCATTCAATGTGATTGAGTCTATACAACTTCTTAGCGGATTCATTATAAATTTTTGCGCCAGAGAATAGGCGTTCCACGCTAACCTGCGTAGCTGGAACAGAATCCCAGACTTCTGAAATCTCATACAATTCTGGGAGCTTTTTGAAGGATTCTGACCGCCAATTGAGAATGTTTTCATGCGAGAAAAGTCTTAATGGAATCTAGTAGCTTATTTGTTGACACAATTGACGTGTGATTTTATCATCAAGTTTCTCTTTCAGCAATATAATCTGCGTTACAAACATCTGATCAAAACTACGATGCGCTCTGCAAAGGTAAAACCAAAGGTACCAATAACAGTCTTCATAAGCAAAACACAGATCAAATGTCTCCACAAAATTTGCAACATTTAAAACCAATCAAAAGAGATTTCAAGAACACCGACAATTGCTTTTGGATTGTTAATCATGGAAATCGGGGAAAAAGGAGCCAGAAAAAGGTAACTAAAAAGTAATGTTAATAAAAGCAAAGTTAAATCAAAAATTATAAGGAATGGACTCGGCGAAACTTGCAGCTTCATTAGTTTGACAGTCAATGTATTAACTTTACAAAGAAGTTTTAAAGTACTATATTTGTTCAACTTCGACGCTTTGAAGCTTTGATTGTTGAAGAATACGCCTGGACACTCATCATGACGAAGTGTATAGGATACACTGACACATTTAGCTAGGTTAAGCGCAATGTTCCATTGTTTCGCCCATCTACTGAATCGATACAAATACTGTTGAACGACATCAGTGGCATCATAGATACACGAGTCTCTCGTCATAATAGCTGTATCAGCAAATGTTGCAACGAGTAAGTCTTGGGGGGGGTCTTCAATAGGTATTGTTCTTCCGGTAGGCATATCACAAGTGTAGAGAGAGTAGAGTTGGTTGGTCCAAGGACACTTCCTTGAGGCACACCAGCGCGTATTACCCTCACGCTGGAAACAGCCCCTTCCAATACTATCGAGAAGGTCCTGTCCGATAGAATAAGAGTTACAGAAAAAAAGAAATGACACAGCAGCAAGATCTTCACATCAAAGCCTCGTGAGTGTTAACGACACTCGCACCTTTTTTCTTTGTAGCTTCTAACCAAATGCTAAGAGCAGGGATTAATCCCGATTTTGTATTATTTGAATTAGGTAACAAGTAAGAACTTGCGATTACATTATATATTATTAGTTTTTTGAATTTAATCTTGAATTTTATACGTTCACGACTTATTTAACTAATAAAGCATTCTTGTCATTTGCTCGCAGTAACATAATTGCATTCAATGTGATTGAGTCCATACAACTTCTTAGCGGATTCATTATAAATTTTACGCCAGAGAATAGGCGTTCCACGCTAACCTGCGTAGCTGGAACAGAATCCCAGACTTCTGAAATCTCATACAATTCTGGGAGCTTTTTGAAGGATTCTGACCGCCAATTGAGAATGATTTCATGCGAGAAAAGTCTTAATGGAATCTAGTAGCTTATTTGTTGACACAATTGACGTGTGATTTTATCATCAAGTTTCTCTTTCAGCAATATAATCTGCGTTACAAACATCTGATCAAAACTACGATGCGCTCTGCAAAGGTAAAACCAAAGGTACCAATAACAGTCTTCATAAGCAAACACACAGATCAAATGTCTCCACAAAATTTGCAACATTTAAAACCAATCAAAAGAGATTTCAAGAACATCGACAGTTGCTTTTGGATTGTTAATCATGGACATCAGGGAAAAAGGAGCCAGAAAAAGGTAACTAAAAAGTAATGTTAATAAAAGCAAAGTTAAATCAAAAATTATAAGGAAAGACGAAACTTGCAGCTTCATTAGTTTGACAGTGTATTACCTTTATTACCTTTACAGTGTATTTACAAAGAAGTTTTAATGTATTACGTTTTCTTCAATTTTATTGTGAAAATTTGTTACAAATTCTCTGGAAAATACTTAAAAATTTTTTTATATAGTTAATATTAGACTGAAAGTGCGACTTACGACAAGTGAATGGCAAATGAAAACTTCAATGGGGACCTCTGAATTTATGTCATCTGGGTGTGTGTAAGAAGAACTTTGCACTCAGATATGTAAATTCATAGGTTCGCATCGTAAATTTCCCCGACGTTCATTTGTATGGCCGTTCTATGGTTTGCAATTTGGCTAAACGTGCAGTTTCGACAGTTTGACAGTCACTCGGTGAGTATTTACTTGTGCTCTGTGAGAAGAACTTTACACTCATACACACACCTGTGTAAAATTGTAGATCCACATCACCAATTTCCCTGACATGCATTTGTTTGGACGGCTACTTAACATTGTGTGGTTTAGAGCAGCGTTAGTCAACGAGAGCGAGGCCAAAAAGTGAGAGTGTATTAGTGTGAGAGAATAGAGCGTCGTGAACCAGCTTCGATCTGACCGCATCGAAGGCTAGCCTCAGCTTCGTTATGAGTTCGGCTCGTGAATGTGTAAATAACGAAATGTCTTCAGCCCCTGGGGGGGGTACATGGTGACCATCGCTGTTTTAGAGCAGGGTTTCCCCAGAAGAGAGCGCGAAAATGTGAATGTGTCTCTCTCTAACACACATTGATGCATGACTTCGGCAAGCATTCGGTGTGAAGTGGTGAGTATGTTCGGCCCCCAGGGGCTAAAGCTGGGGATCTCTGGTTTAGAGTCTTTGTTGTGAAACTTTCTTATATTTCTCTGATAAGGCCAACAAGAACCCTATGTATTTAGAATATACATAAGTCAAGCAGAACCAATTTTTGGGAACCAATTTTGCGATCAGTTGTTTTTGAAAACAACCAATCCAAATGTGGAGATGCGTTGTTCTTGTCACGACAGTGTTGTATGCTTCAAAATAATTCAAATTAATGATGAATTCCAATTTCTTATGTGAAACAACTTGCATTCCGGTACGGAAGATTTAAGTAGGAGGAAAATTTGATTTCAGAGTCGCGATGATGGTTGGTAGAGGTGCCCGGCAAACAATATGTGCGTTTTCTGACACTTTTCGGACACTTTTTTTTAGAGGATTCACCGTCATAATGTGCACAAAAAAGAGTCTGGAATGAGCTTTTTTTCTATGAAACCGGTTGCACTAAATGTGGTTTCTGTGTTTCTGAGTCCAATCTGACTCTTTCCTGTTACAGATATAAGTGCTTTCACCCTCCCAATGAAGCATAGGAAACCCTCATAAAATACATATTAAAGTTACTTTTCTAGGCACTTAAAGGACTACTGAAAGGCTCTTTCCAGACGCATATTAGAGTGCAGATCCGAAAATGCTCAGACATAAGTGCTTTTCATGAGCCCGTGCTTAGATAGCTCTGAATATGCTCCGAAAACCCTCAAATTTATGTGTTTACTCCAAAAACGCTCTTAAGCTCGGCTCTTTTCAGATACATAATTTGGAGCGCTTCGAACTTGATTTGCTGGGTGGGGTGAGGAGTGGGTGTGGAGTGGGTGGGAAGAGTGGAAAGAGTGTGGAAACAGTGTAGAAAGAGTGTGGGAAGAGAGGGGGAATAGTGTGTGAACAGTGTGGGAAGACTATGAAAACAGTGTGAGAACAGTGTAGAAAGAGTGTGGAAAGAAGGTGAGAGAGTAAAAACAGTGTGGAAAGAGTGTGGGAAGCTATTTGAATATGGGCATTTCCACAGCTACGAACGTGACAGTCTTACGAATTTTTTAGCCTTTGAAATGAAGAAAAACATAGAAAAATAGAACGATAAATTTCCGCATATTGGTGTTTGGATAGCACTTTGTTAGCACTATATTTAATGTAAAAGCTGAGAGTTCTAGACAGTAAGGTCCCAAGATACAGGCAGACAAAAAGGCATACGCAACGTGACATAATACGGAAGTGCGTTTTGACTGCTTTCATAAAAGAGCAAAACTCTGTGGAATGCGTTCGAGTTTTTTAATGCAACTAACTTTAATATGATCTGCAATAATGTAGCTATATATTATATTTATAACTGATTCGCTCAAAAATAAATGTTGCTTTTTTTCATATTTGACTCATTATGATACGCAACGTGACATACGTTTAAATTTATGTATGTATCCTTTTGCGTAATCATAAAGAACATACAAATGTTGATTCAGGAACTTATATTGATATACATAGGATAAGTTAGCTACATTTAATGAATAGATGTTTTCGGTTTTTGGTTGACCTTTCTGTCGAAATGCCCATATGGATATTATTATTTCTTCCTGTTATTCCTTTGCCACAGTTGTTATTATACCCTTGCAATACCTGCAAAGGGTATGCCCAGAAGTTTGCAACGCATAGAAATATTAATTTCCGACCCCATAAACTATATATATTCTTGATACAGGGCGACGAGCTGAGTCGATTGAGCTTTGTCCGTCCGTCTGCCTGTTTCTACGCAAACTAGTCTCTCAGTTTTAAAGCTATCGAGCTGATATTTTGCACACAGTCTTCTTTTTACTGCACGCTGCTAATATGTCGGAACCACCCGGATCGGATGACTATATCTTATAGCTGCCATAGAAACCTTCGGTAGAAAAATGGGTCTTAGTAAGAAAAACTTTTTTGTTTTCTATGTCAGCGTCCTTAAACTCGGTGATTATTAATATTATATGCTTTCAAACAGATTTGCAAATTTTGGTTAAAATCGGATGACTATATCTTATAGCTGCCATAGAAACCATCGGTCGGAAAATGGGTCTTAGTGAGAAAAACTTTTTTGTTTTCAATGTTAGCGTCCTCAAGCTCGACCATTATTAATATTATATGCTTATAAAAAAATTTAAAATTTGGGTCCAGATCGGATGTCTATATTTTATAGCTGCCATAGGAACCATCGGTCAAAAAATGGGTCTTAGTGAGAAAAACTTTCTTGTTTTCAATGTTAGCTTCCTCAAGCTCGTCTATTATTAATATTATATGCTTTCAAACAGATTTGCAAACTTTGGTCAAAATCGGATGACTATATCTTAAGGCTGCCATAGAACCGATCGGTTGGAAAATAAGTCTTAGTGAGAAAAACTTTTTTTGATTTAAGTTGTATCTTTCTTAAACTAGGCTATTGTTAATTTGATGTTTTCAAAAAGATTCGCGAAATTTGGTCGAAATCAGATGTTTATCTGTCGGAAAATGGGGTTTAGTTATACAAATTTTTGATTTTTATGTAAGCTTTCTTAAACTCTGCCATTTCAAAAACAGCATTTGCAAGGGTATAAAAACTTCGGCACAGACGAAGTTAGCTTGGCCTTCTCGTTTTTATTTACCTATGGAGTAGCACAATAAATAAGACTTCTCTCAACTTATCTGTCTATGTAAGTTTGATTGCAGGTGTAATGTGTCTGAATATGAACGAGTTGTTTTCTGATGATATAAAATATGTTTGGTGTCATATTTATTGAATGGGAGGCAGTTGCAAAGTAAGTATATTTGTCGGTTGGGAAGCTCCCTAGGGAAAAGTTTTTTGAGGCGTCGTCTTACTCTACTTCCTGCTTTCTTTCGTCTGCGCAGGAGTCTTCTGGCTAGTGTGTTGGGGTGAATTCTTAGTGTCTCCACGTAATCACCTGCCTGTTTATTGATTACGTCACCAATCTTGGGCACACTGAGGTCACTCTCCAAATGTCTTGTGCACATATAGCAGGGTGCTCCCGATAGTCTGCACAGACACCTTAACTGAAGGACACAGAGCTTTCTCAGATGGGATTTCGCAGCTATTCCATATTCTTGGATCCCATATCTCCAGGCAGGTGCTATGATAGCTTTGTTTATATGCACCTTATTTCGGAGTGAGAGTTTGGTTACTGCTAGAGAGAAGCCATCCCGCTTTCTTTACTCTGCCATATAGTGATCTTACAAGCGCGTTGATATGGGTTCCGAATGTAAATCGCTTGCCCAGATATATTCCCAAGTATTTATGTCCAGGTTAGTGACGTAATAGCTGATTGTTGAAGAATACGCCTGGACACTCATCATGACGAAGTGTATAAGTTACACTGACACATTTAGCTAGGTTAAGCTCAATGTTCCATCGTTTCGCCCATCTGCTGAATCGATACAAATACTGTTGAACGACATCAGTGGCATCATAGATACACGAGTCTCTCGCCATAATAGCTGTATCGTCAGCAAATGTTGCAACGAGTAAGTCTTGGGGGGGGGGTCTTCAATGGGTATTGTTCTTCCGGTAGGCATATCACAAGTGTAGAGAGAGTAGAGGGTTGGTCCAAGGACACTTCCTTGTGGCACACCAGCGCGTATTACCCTCACACGCTGGAAACAGCCCCTTCCAATACTATCGAGAAGGTCCTGTCCGATAGAATAAGAGTTACAGAAAAAAAGAAATGACACAGCAGCAAAATCTTCACATCAAAGCATCGTGAGTGTTAACGACACTCACACCTTTTTTCTTTGTAGCTTCTAACCAAATGCTAAGAGCAGGGATTAATCCCGATTTTGTATTATTTGAATTAGGTAACAAGTAAGAACTTGCGATTACATTATATATTATTAGTTTTTTGAATTTAATCTTGAATTTTATACGTTCACGACTTATTTAACTAATAAAGCATTCTTGTGATTTGCTCGCAGTAACATAATTGCATTCAATGTGATTGAGTCCATACAACTTCTTAGCGGATTCATTATAAATTTTTGCGCCAGAGAATAGGCGTTCCACGCTAACCTGCGTAGCTGGAACAGAATCCCAGACATTTGAAATGACCGCTAATTGAGAATGTTTTCATGCGAGAAAAGTCCTAATGGAATCTAGTAGCTTATATGTTGACACAATTGACGTGTGATTTTATCATCAAGTTTCTCTTTCAGCAATATAATCTGCGTTACAAACATCTGATGAAAACTACGATGCGCTCTGCAAAGGTAAAACCAAAGGTACCAATAACAAATGTCTCCACAAAATTTGCAGCATTTGAAAGCAAGCAAAAGAGATTTCAAGAACACCGACAATTGCTTTTGGATTGTTAATCATGGAAATCAGGGAAAAAGGAGCCAGAAAAAGGTAACTAAAAAGTAATGTTAATAAAAGCAAAGTTAAATCAAAAACTATAAGGAATGGACTCTGGCGTGAAACTCGGCGAAACTTGCAGCTTCATTAGTTTGACAGGCAGTGTATTACCTTTACGAAGAAGTTTTAAAGTATTATGTTTTTTTTTTCAAGTTTTTAGTGAAAAATTTGTTACAAATTCTCTGAAAATTACTTTAAAATTTTGTTGTATAGATAATATTAGACTGAAAGTGCGACTTAAGACAAGTGAGTGGCAAATGAAAACTTCAATGGAATTTATGTCATCTGGGTGTGTGTAAGAAGAACTTTGCACTCAGATATGTAAATTCATAGGTTCGCATCGTAAATTTCCCCGACGTTCATTTGTATGGCCGTTCTATGGTGTGAAATTTGGCTAAACGTGCAGCTTCGAAAGTTTGACAGGCACTCGGTGAGTATTTACTTGTGATGTGTGAGAAGAACTTTACACACACACACACACACGCCTATGTAAAATTGTAGATCCACATCGCAAATTTGACTGACATGCATTTGTTTGGCCGGCTACTTAACATTGTGTGGTTTAGAGCAGCGTTGGTCAACGAGAGCGAGGCCAAAAAGCGAGAGTGTATTGGTGTGAGAACATAAAGCGTCAGCGAACCAGCTTCGATCTGACCGCATCGAAGGCTAGCCTCAGCTTCGGCATGCGATCGGCTCGTGATTGTGTAAATAACGAAATGTCTTCGGCCCCTGGGGGGTACATGGTGACCATCGCTGGTTTAGAGCAGGGTTTCCCCAAAAGAGAGCGCGAAAATATGACTGTGTCCCTCTCTAACACACATTGATGCATGACTTCGGCAAGCATTCGGTGTGAATTGGTGAGTATGTTCGGCCCCCAGGGGCTAAAGCTGGGAATCTCTGGTTTAGAGTCTTTGTTGTGAAACTTTCTTACATTTCTCTTATAGGGCCAACAAGAACCCTGTGTACTTAGAATATAAGTCAAGCAGAACCAATTTTTGGGAACCAATTTTGCGATCAGTTGTTTTTGAAAACAACCAATCCAAATGTGGAGATGCGTTGTTCTTGTCACGACAGTGTTGTATGCTCCAAAATAATTCAAATTAATGATGAATTCCAACTTTTTATGTGAAACATCTTGCATTTCGGTACGGAAGATTTTAGTAGGAGGAAAATTTGATTTCAGAATCGCGATGATGGTTGGTAGAGGTGCCCAGCAAACAATATGTGCGTTTTCTGACACTTTTCGGACACTTTTTTTTAGAGCATTCACCGTCATAATGTGCACAAAAAAGAGTCTGGAATGAGCTTTTTTTTTCTATGAAACCGGTTGCACTAAATGTGGAAGATTTCTGAGTCCAATCTGACTCTTTCCTGTTACAGATATAAGTGCTTTCACCCTCCCAATGAAGCATAGGAAACCCTCATAAAATACACATTAAAATTACTTTTCTAGGCACTTAAAGGACTACTGAAAGGCTCTTTCCAGACGCATATTAGAGTGCAGATCCGAAAATGCTCAGACATAAGTGCTTTTTATGAGCCCGTGCTTAGATAGCTCTGAATATGCACCGAAAACCCTAAAATTTATGTGTTTACTCCAAAAACGCTCTTAAGCTCGGCTCTTTTCAGACACATAATTTGGAGCGCTTCGAACTTGGTTTGCTGGGTGGGGTGAGGAGTGGGTGTGGAGTGCGTTGGGAGTGGGTGGGAAGAGTGGAAAGAATGTGGAAACAGTGTGGGAAGAAAATGGGAATGAGTGTGAACAGTGTGGGAACAGTGTAGAAAGAGTGTGGGAAGAAGGTGAGAAGAGTCAAAACAGTTTGGAAAGAGTGTGGGAAGCTATTTGAATATGGGCATTTCCACAGCTACGAACGTGACAGTCTTACGAATTTTTTAGCCTTTGATATGAAGAAAAACATAGAAAAATAGAACGATAAATTTCCGCATATTGGTGTTTGGATAGCACTTTGGTAGCACTATATTTAATGTAAAAGCTGAGAGTTCTAGACAGCAAGGTCCCAAGATACAGGCAGACAAAAAGGCATACGCAACGTGACATAATACGGAAGTGCGTTTTGACTGCTTTCATAAAAGAGCAAAACTTTGTGGAATGCGTTCGAGTTTTTTAATGCAACTAACTTTAATATGATCTGCAATAATGTAGCTATATATTATATTTATAACTGATTCGCTCAAAAATAAATGTTGCTTTTTTTCATATTTGACTCATTATGATACGCGACGTGACATACGTTTAAATTTATGTATGTATCCTTTTGCGTAATCATAAATAACATAAAATGTTGATTCAGGAACTTATATTGATATACATAGGATAAGTAAGCTACATTTAATCAATAGATGTTTTCGGTTTTTGGTTGACTTTTCTGTGGAAATGCCCATATGGAGATTAATATTTCTTCCTGTTATTCCTTTGCCACAGTTGTTGTTATACCCTTGCAATACCTGCAAAGGGTATTATAATTTTGCCCAGAAGTTTGCAATGCATAGAAATATCAATTTCCGACCCCATAAACTATATTTATTCTTGATCAGGGCGACGAGCTGAGTAGATTGATCTTTTTCCGTCCGTCTGTCTGTCTGTTTCTACGCAAACTAGTCTCTCTAGTCTCGTATTTAAAAGCTATCGAAATGAAATTTTGCACAGAGTCTTCTTTTTACTGCACGCTGCTAATATGTCGGTACCGACCAAATCAGATGACTATATCTTATAGCTGCCATAGAAACCATCAGTCAAAAAACGGTTCTTAGTGAGAAAAACTTTTTTGTTTTCAATGTTAGCGTCCTTAAACTCTGCCATTATTAATATTATATGCTTTTAAACAGATTAGCAAACTTTGGTCAAAATCGGATGACTATATCTTATAGCTGCCATTGGACCGATCGGTCGGAAATGGGTGGATGGGTCTTAGTGAAAAAAACTATTTTGTTTTTAAGTAAATTGTTCTTAAGGTCAGTGATTCTTAATATTAAACGCTTTCTAACTAATTAATCGACATCGGTTGACTATATCTTAAGGCTGCCATGGGACCGATCGGTCGGAAATTGAGTCATAGTGAAAAAAACTTTTTTGTTTTAATTTTTATCTTTCTTAAACTAGGCTATTGTTAATTTGATATGTTTTCAAAAAGATTCGCGAAATTTGGTCGAAATCAGATGTTTATCTGTCGGAAAATGGAGCCAGGGAATAGGCGTTAAACGCTAACCTGCCTTACTGGAACAGAATCCCAGACTTTTGAAATCTCATACAATTCTGGGAACTTTTTGAAGGATTCTGACCGCCAATTGAGAATGTTTTCATGCGAGAAAAGTCTTAATGGAATCTAGTAGCTTATTTGTTGACACAATTGACGTGTGATTTTATCATCAAGTTTCTCTTTCAGCAATATAATCTGCGTTACAAACATCTGATCAAAACTACGATGCGCTCTGCAAAGGTAAAACCAAAGGTACCAATAACAAATGTCTCCACAAAATTTGCAACATTTGAAAGCAACCAAAAGAGATTTCCGGAACACCGACAGTTGCTTTTGGATTGTTAATCATGGAAATCAGGGAAAAAGGAGCCAGAAAAAGGTAACAAAAAGCAAAGTAAAATCAAAAATTATAAGGAATGGACTCAGGTGTGAAACTTGGCTAAACGTGTAGCTTCAACAGTTTGACAGTCGATGTATTACCTTTACAGAGAAGTTTTAAAATATTGTTTTTTTCAAGTTTGACGCTTTATTGTGAAAAATTTGTTACAAATTCTCTGAAAAATCCTTTAAAATTTTTCTGTGCTGGTAATATTAATCTGAAAGTGCGACTCAAGACAAGTGAAAGGCAAGTGAAAACTTCAATGCGGACTTTCTGAATTTCCATGGTCTGTGTGTGTTGGAAGAACTTTGCACACAGCCATGTAAAATCATAAGTTCGCATCGTAAATTTCCCCGACGTTCATTTGTATGGCCGTTATTAACCTTTTTGTGTGAGTTCTATGGTGTGAAACTTGGCTAAACTTGCAGCTTCAACAGTTTGACAGTCGATGTATTACCTTCACAGAGAAGTTTTAAAGTATTATGTTTTTTTCAAGTTTATAGTGAGAAATTTGTTACAAATTCTCTGAAAAATATTTTAAAATTTTGTTGTATAGTTAATATTAGACTAAAAGTGCGACTTACGACAAGTGAATGGCAAATGAAAACTTCAATGGGGACCTGTGAATTTATGGTATCTGGGTGTGTGTAAGAAGAACTTTGCACTCAGATATGTAAATTCATAGGTTCGCATCGTAAATTTCCCCGACGTTCTACTAACCTTATTGTGTGAGTTCTATGGTGTGAAACTTAGCTAAACTTGCAACTTTAACAGTTTGACGGTCAATGTATTACCTTTACAAAGAAGTTTTAAAGTATTATGGTTTTTCAAGTTTATAGTGAGAAATTTGTTACAAATTCTCTGAAAAATATTTTAAAAATTTTTTGGATAGTTAATATTAGACTGAAAGTGCGACTTAAGACAAGTGAATGGCAAATAAAAACTACAATGGGGCCCTTTGATTCTATGTTATCTGGGTGTGTGTAAGAAGAACTTTGCACTCAGATATGTAAAATCATAGGTTCACATCGTAAATATCCCCGACATTCATTTGAATGGCCGCTATTAACCTTTTTGTGTGAGTTCTATGGTGTGAAACTCGGCTAAACATGTAGCATCAACAGTTTGACAGTCGATGTATTACCTTCACAGAGAAGTTTTAAAGTATTATGTTTTTTTCAAGTTTGACGCTTTATTGTGAAAAATTTGTTACAAATTCTCTGAAAAATCCTTTAAAATATTTCTGTGCAGGTTATATTAATCTGAAAGTGCGACTTAAAACAAGTGAATGGCAAATGAAAACTTCAATGGGGACCTCTGAATTTATGTTATCTGGGTGTGTGTAAAAAGAACTTTGCACTCAGATATGTAAATTCATAGGTTCGCATCGTAAATTTCCCCGACGTTCTACTAACCTTATTGTGTGAGTTCTATGGTGTGAAACTTAGCTAAACTTGCAACTTTAACAGTTTGACAGTCAATGTCCTACCTTTACAAAGAAGTTTTAAAGTATTATGTTTTTTCAAGTTTATAGTGAGAAATTTGTTACAAATTCTCTGAAAAATATTTTAAAATTTTTTTGTATAGTTAATATTAGACTGAAAGTGCGACTTAAGACAAGAGAATGGCAAAAGAAAACTTCAATGGGGACCTGTGAATTTATATTATCTGGGTGTGTGTAAGAAGAACTTTGCACTCAGATATGTAAAATCATAGGTTCGCATCGTAAATTTCCCCGACGTTCATTTGAATGGCCGTTATTAACCTTTTTGTGTGAGTTCTATGGTGTGAAACTCGGCTAAACATGTAGCATCAACAGTTTGACAGTCGATGTATTACCTTCACAGAGAAGTTTTAAAGTATTATGTTTTTTTCAAGTTTGACGCTTTATTGTGAAAAATTTGTTACAAATTCTCTGAAAAATCCTTTAAAATATTTCTGTGCAGGTTATATTAATCTGAAAGTGCGACTTAAAACAAGTGAATGGCAAATGAAAACTTCAATGGGGACCTCTGAATTTATGTTATCTGGGTGTGTGTAAAAAGAACTTTGCACTCAGATATGTAAATTCATAGGTTCGCATCGTAAATTTCCCCGACGTTCTACTAACCTTATTGTGTGAGTTCTATGGTGTGAAACTTAGCTAAACTTGCAACTTTAACAGCTTGACAGTCAACATATTACCTTTACAAAGAAGTTTTAAAGTATTATGTTTTTTTCAAGTTAATAGTGGAAATTTTGTTCAAATTCTCTGTAAAATACTTAAAAATTTTGTTGTAAAGTTAATTTTAGACTGAAAGTGCGACTTACGAGAAGAGAATGGCAAAAGAAAACTTCAATGGGGACCTGTGAATTTATGTTATCTGGGTGTGTGTAAGAAGAACTTTGCACTCAGATATGTAAAATCATAGGTTCGCATCGTAAATTTCCCCGACGTTCATTTGAATGGCCGTTATTAACCTTTTTGTGTGAGTTCTATGGTGTGAAACTCGGCTAAACGTGTAGCTTCAACAGTTTGACAGTCGATGTATGACCTTCACAGAGAAGTTTTAAAGTATTATGTTTTTTTCAAGTTTGACGCTTTATTGTGAAAAATTTGTTACAAATTCTCTGAAAAATCCTTTAAAATTTTTCTGTGCACGTTATATTAATCTGAAAGTGCGACTCAAGACAAGTGAAAGGCAAGTAAAAACTTCTATGGGGACTTCTGAATTTACATGGTCCGTGTGTGTTGGAAGAACTTTGCACACAGCTATGTAAAATCATAGGTTCGCATTGTAAATTTCCCCGACGTTCATTTGTATAGCCGTTAACCTTATTGTGTGAGTTCTATGGTGTGAAAC
The DNA here is from genome assembly GCA_037044535.1 of Lordiphosa magnipectinata. Taxonomy (NCBI): domain Eukaryota; kingdom Metazoa; phylum Arthropoda; class Insecta; order Diptera; family Drosophilidae; genus Lordiphosa; species Lordiphosa magnipectinata. Next base: position 49,260 of record JBAMBO010000814.1, read on the forward strand.
TTAGCTAAACGTGCAACTTTAACAGTTTGACGGTCACTCAGTGAATACCAAATGAAAATTTCCATGACATTCACAGGATTCATACTTTATCATCTGGCAACCCTAATGCCAGGGAAAATTTAAATGTTGACCTTTAATTTCACATGTGGATGTGTGTATGTGATAAGAAATTTACACACACATATGTGAAATCGTAGGTCCTCATTGCAAATTTCCACGACATTCACACAATTTCTTCATTTTAATGTGGCAACTCTAATAGCAAGGAAAATGTCAAGGTTGACCTTCTATTTAACATGGCTCGTGTGTATGTGAGAAGAACTTTAAACACAGCCATGTAAAATAGTAGTTCCACATTGCAAGTTTCCAAGACATTCACAGGATTCGTACTTTATCATCTGGCAACCCTATTGGTAATTAAAATTTAAATGTTGACCTTCTTTATCACATGTGCTTGTGTGTATGTGAGAATAAAATTACACACACATATGTGAAATCGTAGGTCCTCATTGCAAGTTTCCAAGACATTCACACAATTTGTTCTTTTTAATGTGGCAACTCTAATAGCAAGGAAAATGTCAAGGTTGACCTTCTATGTTACATTGCTAGTGTGTATGTGAGAAGAACTTTACGCATAGACATGTAAAATAGAAGTTCCACATTGCAAGTTTCCATGACATTCACAGGATTCGTACTGTATCATCTGGCAACCCTAATGGCAGGGAAAATTTAAATGTTGACCTATAATTTCACATGATGATGTGTGTATGTGAGAAGAAATTTACACACACATATGTGAAATCGTAGGTCCTCATTGCAAGTTCACACGACATTCACACAATTTGTTCATTTTAATCTGGCAACTCTAATAGCAAGGAAAATGTCAAGGTTGACCTTCTATATTACATTGCTCGTGTGTATGTGAGAAGAACTTTAAACACAGCCATGTAAAATAGTAGGTTCCACATTGCAAGTTTGCATGACATTCACAGGATTCGTACTTTATCATCTGGCAACCCTATTGGTAATTAAAATTTAAATGTTGACCTATAATTTCACATGTGTATGTGTGTATGTGATAAGTAATTTACACACACATATGTGAAATCGTAGGTCCTCATTGCAAGTTTCCACGACATTCACACAATTTGTTAATTTTAATGTGGCAACTCTAATAGCAAGGAAAATGTCAAGGTTGACCTTCTATTTTACATGGCTCGTGTGTATGTGAGAAGAACTTTAAACACAGCCATGTAAAATAGAAGTTCCACATTGCAAGTTTCCAAGACATTCACAGGATTCGTACTTTATCATCTGGCAACCCTAATGGCAGGGAAAATTTAAATGTTGACCTTTAATTTCATATGTGGATGTGTGTATGTGAGAAGAAATTTACACACACATATGTGAAATCGTAGGTCCTCATTGCAAGTTTCCACGACATTCACACAATTTGTTAATTTTAATGTGGCAACTCTAATAGCAAGGAAAATGTCAAGGTTGACCTTCTATATTACATTGCTCGTGTGTATGTGAGAAGAACTTTAAACACAGCCATGTAAAATAGTAGGTTCCACATTGCAAGTTTACATGACATTCACAGGATTCGTACTTTATCATCTGGCAACCCTATTGGTAATTAAAATTTAAATGTTGACCTATAATTTCACATGTGGATGTGTGTATGTGATAAGAAATTTACACACACATATGTGAAATCGTAGGTCCTCATTGCAAGTTTCCATGAGATTCACACGATTTGTTCTTTTTAATCTGGCAACTCTACTAGCAAGGAAAATGTCAAGGTTGACCGTCTATATTACATGGCTCGTGTGTATGTGAGAAGAACTTTACACACAGCCATGTAAAATAGAAGTTCCACATTGCAAGTTTCCATGACATTCACAGGATTCGTACTTTATCATCTGGCAACCCTAATGGCAGGGAAAATTTAAATGTTGACCTTCTTTATCACATGTGCTTGTGTGTATGTGAGAAGAAAGTTACACACACATATGTGAAATCGTAGGTCCTCATTGCAAGTTTCCACGACATTCACACAATTTGTTAATTTTAATGTGGCAACTCTAATAGCAAGGAAAATGTCAAGGTTGACCTTCTATTTAACATGGCTCGTGTGTATGTGAGAAGAACTTTACACACAGACATGTAAAATAGAAGTTCCACATTGCAAGTTTCCATGACATTCACAGGATTCGTACTTTATCATCTCGCAACCCTAATGGCAGGGAAAATTTAAATGTTGACCTTTAATTTCCCATGTGGTAGTGTGTATGAGAGATAAAATTTACACACACATATGTGAAATCGTAGGTCCTCATTGCAAGTTTCCATGAGATTCACACGATTTGTTCTTTTTAATCTGGCAACTCTAATAGCAAGGAAAATGTCAAGGTTGACCTTCTATATTACATGGCTCGTGTGTATGTGAGAAGAACTTTACACACAGCCATGTAAAATAGTAGTTCCACATTGCAAGTTTCCATGACATTCACAGGATTCGTACTTTATCATCTGGCAACCCTAATGGCAGGGAAAATTTAAATGTTGACCTTCTTTATCACATGTGCTTGTGTGTATGTGAGAAGAAAGTTACACACACATATGTGAAATCGTAGGTCCTCATTGCAAGTTTCCACGACATTCACACAATTTGTTAATTTTAATGTGGCAACTCTAATAGCAAGGAAAATGTCAAGGTTGACCTTCTATTTAACATGGCTCGTGTGTATGTGAGAAGAACTTTAAACACAGCCATGTAAAATAGTAGTTCCACATTGCAAGTTTCCATGACATTCACAGGATTCGTACTTTATCATCTCGCAACCCTAATGGCAGGGAAAATTTAAATGTTGACCTTTAATTTCCCATGTGGTAGTGTGTATGAGAGATAAAATTTACACACACATATGTGAAATCGTAGGTCCTCATTGCAAGTTTCCATGAGATTCACACGATTTGTTCTTTTTAATCTGGCAACTCTAATAGCAAGGAAAATGTCAAGGTTGACCTTCTATATTACATGGCTCGTGTGTATGTGAGAAGAACTTTACACACAGCCATGTAAAATAGTAGTTCCACATTGCAAGTTTCCATGACATTCACAGGATTCGTACTTTATCATCTGGCAACCCTAATGGCAGGGAAAATTTAAATGTTGACCTTCTTTATCACATGTGCTTGTGTGTATGTGAGAAGAAAGTTACACACACATATGTGAAATCGTAGGTCCTCATTGCAAGTTTCCACGACATTCACACAATTTGTTAATTTTAATGTGGCAACTCTAATAGCAAGGAAAATGTCAAGGTTGACCTTCTATTTAACATGGCTCGTGTGTATGTGAGAAGAACTTTACACACAGACATGTAAAATAGAAGTTCCACATTGCAAGTTTCCATGACATTCACAGGATTCGTACTTTATCATCTCGCAACCCTAATGGCAGGGAAAATTTAAATGTTGACCTTTAATTTCCCATGTGGTAGTGTGTATGAGAGATGAAATTTACACACACATATGTGAAATCGTAGGTCCTCATTGCAAGTTTCCATGAGATTCACACGATTTGTTCTTTTTATTCTGGCAACTCTAATAGCAAGGAAAATGTCAAGGTTGACCTTCTATATTACATGGCTCGTGTGTATGTGAGAAGAACTTTACACACAGCCATGTAAAATAGAAGTTCCACATTGCAAGTTTCCAAGACATTCACAGGATTCGTACTTTATCATCTGGCAACCCTAATGGCAGGGAAAATTTAAATGTTGACCTTTAATTTCCCATGTGGGAGTGTGTATGAGAGATGAAATTTACACACACATATGTGAAATCGTAGGTCCTCATTGCAAGTTTCCATGAGATTCACACGATTTGTTCTTTTTATTCTGGCAACTCTAATAGCAAGGAAAATGTCAAGGTTGACCTTCTATATTACATGGCTCGTGTGTATGTGAGAAGAACTTTACACACAGCCATGTAAAATAGAAGTTCCACATTGCAAGTTTCCATGACATTCACAGGATTCGTACTTTATCATCTCGCAACCCTAATGGCAGGGAAAATTTAAATGTTGACCTTTAATTTCCCATGTGGGAGTGTGTATGAGAGATGAAATTTACACACACATATGTGAAATCGTAGGTCCTCATTGCAAGTTTCCATGAGATTCACACGATTTGTTCTTTTTATTCTGGCAACTCTAATAGCAAGGAAAATGTCAAGGTTGACCTTCTATATTACATGGCTCGTGTGTATGTGAGAAGAACTTTACACACAGCCATGTAAAATAGAAGTTCCACATTGCAAGTTTCCAAGACATTCACAGGATTCGTACTTTATCATCTGGCAACCCTAATGGCAGGGAAAATTTAAATGTTGACCTTCTTTATCACATGTGCTTGTGTGTATGTGAGAAGAAAGTTACACACACATATGTGAAATCGTAGGTCCTCATTGCAAGTTTCCACGACATTCACACAATTTGTTAATTTTAATGTGGCAACTCTAATAGCAAGGAAAATGTCAAGGTTGACCTTCTATTTAACATGGCTCGTGTGTATGTGAGAAGAACTTTACACACAGACATGTAAAATAGAAGTTCCACATTGCAAGTTTCCATGACATTCACAGGATTCGTACTTTATCATCTCGCAACCCTAATGGCAGGGAAAATTTAAATGTTGACCTTTAATTTCCCATGTGGTAGTGTGTATGAGAGATGAAATTTACACACACATATGTGAAATCGTAGGTCCTCATTGCAAGTTTCCATGAGATTCACACGATTTGTTCTTTTTAATCTGGCAACTCTAATAGCAAGGAAAATGTCAAGGTTGACCTTCTATATTACATGGTTCGTGTGTATGTGAGAAGAACTTTACATACAGACATGTAAAATAGAAGTTCCACATTGCAAGTTTCCATGACATTCACAGGATTCGTACTTTATCATCTGGCAACCCTAATGGCAGGGAAAATTTAAATGTTGACCTTCTTTATCACATGTGCTTGTGTGTATGTGAGAAGAAAGTTACACACACATATGTGAAATCGTAGGTCCTCATTGCAAGTTTCCACGACATTCACACAATTTGTTAATTTTAATGTGGCAACTCTAATAGCAAGGAAAATGTCAAGGTTGACCTTCTATATTACATGGCTCGTGTGTATGTGAGAAGAACTTTACACACAGACATGTAAAATAGAAGTTCCACATTGCAAGTTTCCATGACATTCACAGGATTCGTACTTTATTATCTGGCAACCCTAATGGCAGGGAAAATTTAAATGTTGACCTTTAAATTCACATGTGGGAGTGTGTATGTGAGAAGAAATTTACACACACATATGTGAAATCGTAGGTCCTCATTGCAAGTTTCCAAGACATTCACACGATTTGTTTATTTTAATGTGGCAACTCTAATAGCAAGGAAGATGTCAAGGTTGACCTTCTATATTACATGGCTCGTGTGTATGTGAGAACAACTTTACACACAGACATGTAAAATAGAAGTTCCACATTGCAAGTTTCCATGATATTCACAGGATTCGTACTTTATTATCTGGCAACCCTAATGGCAGGGAAAATTTAAATGTTGACCTTCTATATCACATGTGCTTGTGTGTATGTGAGAAGAAAGTTACACACACATATGTGAAATCGTAGGTCCTCATTGCAAGTTTCCAAAAAAATCACACAATTTGTTTATTTTATTGTGGCAACTCTAATAGCAAGCAAAATGTCAAGGTTGACCTTCTATATTACATGGCTCGTGTGTATGTGAGAACAACTTTACACACAGACAAGTAAAATAGAAGTTCCACATTGCAAGTTTCCATGATATTCACAGGATTCGTACTTTATTATCTGGCAACCCTAATGGCAGGGAAAATTTAAATGTTGACCTTTAAATTCACATGTGGGAGTGTGTATGTGAGAAGAAATTTACACACACATATGTGAAATCGTAGGTCCTCATTGCAAGTTTCCAAGACATTCACACGATTTGTTTATTTTAATGTGGCAACTCTAATAGCAAGGAAGATGTCAAGGTTGACCTTCTATATTACATGGCTCGTGTGTATGTGAGAACAACTTTACACACAGACAAGTAAAATAGAAGTTCCACATTGCAAGTTTCCATGATATTCACAGGATTCGTACTTTATTATCTGGCAACCCTAATGGCAGGGAAAATTTAAATGTTGACCTTTAAATTCACATGTGGGAGTGTGTATGTGAGAAGAAAGTTACACACACATATGTGAAATCGTAGGTCCTCATTGCAAATTTCCAAAAAAATCACACAATTTGTTTATTTTATTGTGGCAACTCTAATAGCAAGCAAAATGTCAAGGTTGACCTTCTATATTACATGGCTCGTGTGTATGTGAGAACAACTTTACACACAGACAAGTAAAATAGAAGTTCCACATTGCAAGTTTCCATGATATTCACAGGATTCGTACTTTATTATCTGGCAACCCTAATGGCAGGGAAAATTTAAATGTTGACCTTTAAATTCACATGTGGGAGTGTGTATGTGAGAAGAAATTTACACACACATATGTGAAATCGTAGGTCCTCATTGCAAGTTTCCAAGACATTCACACGATTTGTTTATTTTAATGTGGCAACTCTAATAGCAAGGAAGATGTCAAGGTTGACCTTCTATATTACATGGCTCGTGTGTATGTGAGAACAACTTTACACACAGACATGTAAAATAGAAGTTCCACATTGCAAGTTTCCATGATATTCACAGGATTCGTACTTTATTATCTGGCAACCCTAATGGCAGGGAAAATTTAAATGTTGACCTTCTATATCACATGTGCTTGTGTGTATGTGAGAAGAAAGTTACACACACATATGTGAAATCGTAGGTCCTCATTGCAAATTTCCAAAAAAATCACACAATTTGTTTATTTTAATGTGGCAACTCTAATAGCAAGGAAAATGTCAAGGTTGACCTTCTATATTACATGGCTCGTGTGTATGTGAGAACAACTTTACACACAGACATGTAAAATAGAAGTTCCACATTGCAAGTTTCCATGATATTCACAGGATTCGTACTTGATTATCTGGCAACCCTAATGGCAGGGAAAATTTAAATGTTGACCTTTAAATTCACATGTGGGAGTGTGTATGTGAGAAGAAATTTACACACACATATGTGAAATCGTAGGTCCTCATTGCAAGTTTCCATGAGATTCACACAATTTGTTAATTTTAATGTGGCAACTCTAATAGCAAGGAAAATGTCAAGGTTGACCTTCTATTTAACATGGCTCGTGTGTATGTGAGAAGAACTTTACACACAGACATGTAAAATAGAAGTTCCACATTGCAAGTTTCCATGATATTCACAGGATTCGTACTTTATCATCTGGTAACCCTAATGGCAGGGAAAATTTAAATGTTGACCTTTAAATTCACATGTGGGAGTGTGTATGTGAGAAGAAATTTACACACACATATGTGAAATCGTAGGTCCTCATTGCAAGTTTCCATGAGATTCACACAATTTGTTAATTTTAATCTGGCAACTCTAATAGCAAGGAAATGGTCAAGGTTGACCTTCTATTTAACATGGCTCGTGTGTATGTGAGAAGAACTTTACACACAGACATGTAAAATAGAAGTTCCACATTGCAAGTTTCCAAGACATTCACAGGATTCGTACTTTATCATCTGGCAACCCTAATGGCAGGGAAAATTTAAATGTTGACCTTTAATTTCACATCTGGTAGTGTGTATGTGAGAAGAAATTTACACACACATATGTGAAATCTTAGGTCCTCATTGCAAGTTTCCAAGACATTCACACTATTTGTTCATTTTAATGTGGCAACTCTAATAGCAAGGAAAATGTCAAGGTTGACCTTCTCTTTTACATGGCTCGTGTGTATGTGACTTACTTAATCATCTGGCAACCCTAATGGCAGGGAAAAATTAAATGTTGACCTTTAATTTCACATCTGGTAGTGTGTATGTGAGAAGAAATTTACACACACATATGTGAAATCTTAGGTCCTCATTGCAAGTTTCCAAGACATTCACACAATTTGTTCATTTTAATGTGGCAACTCTAATAGCAAGGAAAATGTCAAGGTTGACCTTTTATTTTACATGGCTCGTGTGTATGTGAGAAGAACTTTACGCAGAGACATGTAAAATAGAAGTTCCACATTGCAAGTTTCCATGATATTCACAGGATTCGTACTTTATTATCTGGCAACCCTAATGGCAGGGAAAATTTAAATGTTGACCTTTAAATTCACATGTGGGAGTGTGTATGTGAGAAGAAATTTACACACACATATGTGAAATCGTAGGTCCTCTTTGCAAGTTTCCATGAGATTCACACAATTTGTTAATTTTAATGTGGCAACTCTAATAGCAAGGAAAATGTCAAGGTTGACCTTCTATTTAACATGGCTCGTGTGTATGTGAGAAGAACTTTACACACAGACATGTAAAATAGAAGTTCCACATTGCAAGTTTCCATGATATTCACAGGATTCGTACTTTATCATCTGGTAACCCTAATGGCAGGGAAAATTTAAATGTTGACCTTTAAATTCACATGTGGGAGTGTGTATGTGAGAAGAAATTTACACACACATATGTGAAATCGTAGGTCCTCATTGCAAGTTTCCATGAGATTCACACAATTTGTTAATTTTAATCTGGCAACTCTAATAGCAAGGAAATGGTCAAGGTTGACCTTCTATTTAACATGGCTCGTGTGTATGTGAGAAGAACTTTACACACAGACATGTAAAATAGAAGTTCCACATTGCAAGTTTCCAAGACATTCACAGGATTCGTACTTTATCATCTGGCAACCCTAATGGCAGGGAAAATTTAAATGTTGACCTTTAATTTCACATCTGGTAGTGTGTATGTGAGAAGAAAGTTACACACACATATGTGAAATCGTAGGTCCTCATTGCAAGTTTCCACGACATTCACACAATTTGTTAATTTTAATGTGGCAACTCTAATAGCAAGGAAAATGTCAAGGTTGACCTTCTATTTAACATGGCTCGTGTGTATGTGAGAAGAACTTTACACACAGACATGTAAAATAGAAGTTCCACATTGCAAGTTTCCAAGACATTCACAGGATTCGTACTTTATCATCTGGCAACCCTAATGGCAGGGAAAATTTAAATGTTGACCTTTAATTTCACATCTGGTAGTGTGTATGTGAGAAGAAATTTACACACACATATGTGAAATCTTAGGTCCTCATTGCAAGTTTCCAAGACATTCACACAATTTGTTCATTTTAATGTGGCAACTCTAATAGCAAGGAAAATGTCAAGGTTGACCTTCTCTTTTACATGGCTCGTGTGTATGTGACTTACTTAATCATCTGGCAACCCTAATGGCAGGGAAAAATTAAATGTTGACCTTTAATTTCACATCTGGTAGTGTGTATGTGAGAAGAAATTTACACACACATATGTGAAATCTTAGGTCCTCATTGCAAGTTTCCAAGACATTCACACAATTTGTTCATTTTAATGTGGCAACTCTAATAGCAAGGAAAATGTCAAGGTTGACCTTTTATTTTACATGGCTCGTGTGTATGTGAGAACAACTTTACACACAGACATGTAAAATAGAAGTTCCACATTGCAAGTTTCCATGACATTCACAGGATTCGTACTTTATCATCTGGCAACCCTATTGGTAATTAAAATTTAAATGTTAACCTGTAATTTCACATCTTGTAGTGTGTATGTGATAAGAAATTTACACACACATATGTGAAATCGTAGGTCCTCATTGCAAATTTCCACGACATTCACACAATTTGTTCATTTTAATGTGGCAACTCTAATAGCAAGGAAAATGTTAAGGTTGACCTTCTATGTTACATTGCTCGTGTGTATGTGAGAAGAACTTTAAACACAGCCATGTAAAATAGTAGGTTCCATATTGCAAGTTTCCATGACATTCACAGGATTCGTACTTTATCATCTGGCAACCCTATTGGTAATTAAAATTTAAATGTTGACCTTCTATATCACATGTGCTTGTGTGTATGTGAGAATAAAATTACACACACATATGTGAAATCGTAGGTCCTCATTGCAAGTTCACACGACATTCACACAATTTGTTCATTTTAATCTGGCAACTCTAATAGCAAGGAAAATGTCAAGGTTTGACCTTCTATTTAACATGGCTCGTGTGTATGTGAGAAGAACTTTACACACAGTCATGTAAAATAGTAGTTTCATATTGCAAGTTTCCAAGACATTCACAGAATTCGTACTTTATCATCTGGCAACCCTAATGGCAGGGAAAATTTAAATGTTGACCTTCTATATCACATGTGCTTGTGTGTATGTGAGAAGAAATTTACACACACATATGTGAAATCGTAGGTCCTCATTGCAAGTTTCCAAGACATTCGCACAATTTGTTCATTTTAATGTGGCAACTCTAATAGCAAGGAAAATGTCAAGGTTGACCTTCTCTTTTACAAGGCTCGTGTGTATGTGAGAAGAACTTTACACACAGCCATGTAAAATAGAAGTTCCACATTGCAAGTTTCCATGACATTCACAGGATTCGTACTTTATCATCTGGCAACCCTAATGGTAATTAAAATTTAAATGTTGACCTTTAATTTCCCATGTGGATGTGTGTATGTGAGAAGAAATTTACACACACATATGTGAAATCGTAGGTCCTCATTGCAAGTTTCCAAGACATTCACACAATTTGTTCATTTTAATCTGGCAACTCTAATAGCAAGGAAAATGTCAAGGTGGACCTTCTATTTAACATGGCTCGTGTGTATGTGAGAAGAACTTTACACACAGACATGTAAAATAGAAGTTCCACATTGCAAGTTTCCAAGACATTCACAGGATTCGTACTTTATCATCTGGCAACCCTAATGGCAGGGAAAATTTAAATGTTGACCTTTAATTTCCCATGTGGATGTGTGTATGTGATAAGAAAGTTACACACACATATGTGAAATCGTAGGTCCTCATTGCAAATTTCCAAGACATTCACACGATTTGTTCTTTTTAATCTGGCAACTCTAATAGCAAGGAAAATGTCAAGGTTGACCTTCTATTTAACATGGCTCGTGTGTATGTGAGAAGAACTTTAAACACAGCCATGTAAAATAGTAGGTTCCATATTGCAAGTTTACATCATATTCACAGGATTCGTACTTTATCATCTGGCAACCCTAATGGTAATTAAAATTTAAATGTTGACCTTTAATTTCCCATGTGGATGTGTGTATGTGATAAGAAATTTACACACACATATGTGAAATCGTAGGTCCTCATTGCAAGTTTCCAAGACATTCACACGATTTGTTCTTTTTAATCTGGCAACTCTAATAGCAAGGAAAATGTCAAGGTTGACCTTCTATTTAACATGGCTCGTGTGTATGTGAGAAGAACTTTACACACAGTCATGTAAAATAGTAGTTTCATATTGCAAGTTTCCAAGACATTCACAGAATTCGTACTTTATCATCTGGCAACCCTAATGGCAGGGAAAATTTAAATGTTGACCTTCTATATCACATGTGCTTGTGTGTATGTGATAAGAAATTTACACACACATATGTGAAATCGTAGGTCCTCATTGCAAATTTCCAAGACATTCACACAATTTGTTCATTTTTATGTGGCAACTCTAATAGCAAGGAAAATGTCAAGGTTGACCTTCTATTTTACATGGCTCGTGTGTATGTGAGAAGAACTTTACACACAGTCATGTAAAATAGTAGTTTCATATTGCAAGTTTCCATCATATTCACAGGATTCGTACTTTATCATCTGGCAACCCTAATGGTAATTAAAATTTAAATGTTGACCTTTAATTTCCCATGTGGATGTGTGTATGTGATAAGAAATTTACACACACATATGTGAAATCGTAGGTCCTCATTGCAAATTTCCAAGACATTCACACAATTTGTTCATTTTTATGTGGCAACTCTAATAGCAAGGAAAATGTCAAGGTTGACCTTCTATTTTACATGGCTCGTGTGTATGTGAGAAGAACTTTACACACAGTCATGTAAAATAGTAGTTTCATATTGCAAGTTTCCATGACATTCACAGGATTCGTACTTTATCATCTTGTAACCCTAATGGCAGGGAAAATTTAAATGTTGACCTTCTATATCACATGTGCTTGTGTGTATGTGAGAAGAAATTTACACACACATATGTGAAATCGTAGGTCCTCATTGCATATTTCCACGACATTCACACAATTTGTTCATTTTAATCTGGCAACCCTAATGGCAAGGAAAAGGTCAAGGTTGACCTTCTATTTCACATGACTTGTTAGTGTGAGAAGAACTTTAC
>JBAMBO010000815.1:0-37016 GCA_037044535.1 Lordiphosa magnipectinata
AAGTTCTTCTCACACACACAAGTCATGTGAAATAGAAGGTCAACCTTGACATTTTCCTTGCTATTAGAGTTGCCACATAAAAATGAACAAATTGTGTGAATGTCTTGGAAATTTGCAATGAGGACCTACGATTTCACATATGTGTGTGTAAATTTCTTATCACATACACACATCCACATGGGAAATTGAAGGTCAACATTTAAATTTTCCCTGCCATTAGGGTTGCCAGATGATAAAGTACGAATCCTGTGAATGTCATCGAAACTTGCAATATGAAACTACTATTTTACATGACTGTGTGTAAAGTTCTTCTCACATACACACGAGCCATGTTAAATAGAAGATCAACCTTGACATTTTCCTTGCTATTAGAGTTGCCAGATTAAAAAGAACAAATCGTGTGAATGTCTTGGAAACTTGCAATGAGGACCTACGATTTCACATATGTGTGTGTAACTTTCTTATCACATACACACATCCACATGGGAAATTAAAGGTCAACATTTAAATTTTAATTACCATTAGGGTTGCCAGATGATAAAGTACGAATCCTGTGAATGTCATGGAAACTTGCAATGTGGAACTTCTATTTTACATGGCTGTGTGTAAAGTTCTTCTCACATACACACGAGCCTTGTAAAAGAGAAGGTCAACCTTGACATTTTCCTTGCTATTAGAGTTGCCACATTAAAATGAACAAATTGTGTGAATGTCTTGGAAACTTGCAATGAGGACCTACGATTTCACATATGTGTGTGTAATTTTATTCTCACATACACACAAGCACATGTGATATAGAAGGTCAACATTTAAATTTTAATTACCAATAGGGTTGCCAGATGATAAAGTACGAATCCTGTGAATATGATGTAAACTTGCAATATGGAACCTACTATTTTACATGGCTGTGTTTAAAGTTCTTCTCACATACACACGAGCCATGTTAAATAGAAGGTCAACCTTGACATTTTCCTTGCTATTAGAGTTGCCACATAAAAATGAACAAATTGTGTGAATGTCTTGGAAACTTGCAATGAGGACCTACGATTTCACATATGTGTGTGTAAATTTCTTATCACATACACACATCCACATGGGAAATTGAAGGTCAACATTTAAATTTTCCCTGCCATTAGGGTTGCCAGATGATAAAGTACGAATCCTGTGAATGTCATGGAAACTTGCAATATGAAACTACTATTTTACATGACTGTATGTAAAGTTCTTCTCACATACACACGAGCCATGTGAAATAGAAGGTCAACCTTGACATTTCCTTGCTATTAGAGTTGCCACATAAAAATGAACAAATTGTGTGAATGTCTTGGAAATTTGCAATGAGGACTTACGATTTCACATATGTGTGTGTAACTTTATTCTCACATACACACAAGCACATGTGATATAGAAGGTCAACATTTAAATTTTAATTACCATTAGGGTTGCCAGATGATAAAGTACGAATCCTGTGAATATGATGTAAACTTGCAATATGGAACCTACTATTTTACATGTCTGTGTTTAAAGTTCTTCTCACATACACACGAGCCATGTTAAATAGAAGGTCAACCTTGACATTTTCCTTGCTATTAGAGTTGCCACAATAAAATGAAGAAATTATGTGAATGTCTTGGAAATTTGCAATGAGGACCTACGATTTCACATATGTGTGTGTAACTTTATTCTCACATACACACAAGCACATGTGATATAGAAGGTCAACATTTAAATTTTAATTACCATTAGGGTTGCCAGATGATAAAGTACGAATCCTGTGAATGTCATGGAAACTTGCAATGTGGAATTTCTATTTTACATGTCTGTGTGTAAAGTTCTTCTCACATACACACGAGCCATGTAAAATAAAAGGTCAACCTTGACATTTTCCTTGCTATTAGAGTTGCCACATTAAAATGAACAAATTGTGTGAATGTCTTGGAAACTTGCAATGAGGACCTAAGATTTCACATATGTGTGTGTAAATTTCTTCTCACATACACACTACCAGATGTGAAATTAAAGGTCAACATTTAATTTTTCCCTGCCATTAGGGTTGCCAGATGATTAAGTAAGTCACATACACACGAGCCATGTAAAAGAGAAGGTCAACCTTGACATTTTCCTTGCTATTAGAGTTGCCACATTAAAATGAACAAATAGTGTGAATGTCTTGGAAACTTGCAATGAGGACCTAAGATTTCACATATGTGTGTGTAAATTTCTTCTCACATACACACTACCAGATGTGAAATTAAAGGTCAACATTTAAATTTTCCCTGCCATTAGGGTTGCCAGATGATAAAGTACGAATCCTGTGAATGTCTTGGAAACTTGCAATGTGGAACTTCTATTTTACATGTCTGTGTGTAAAGTTCTTCTCACATACACACGAGCCATGTTAAATAGAAGGTCAACCTTGACCATTTCCTTGCTATTAGAGTTGCCAGATTAAAATTAACAAATTGTGTGAATCTCATGGAAACTTGCAATGAGGACCTACGATTTCACATATGTGTGTGTAAATTTCTTCTCACATACACACTCCCACATGTGAATTTAAAGGTCAACATTTAAATTTTCCCTGCCATTAGGGTTACCAGATGATAAAGTACGAATCCTGTGAATATCATGGAAACTTGCAATGTGGAACTTCTATTTTACATGTCTGTGTGTAAAGTTCTTCTCACATACACACGAGCCATGTTAAATAGAAGGTCAACCTTGACATTTTCCTTGCTATTAGAGTTGCCACATTAAAATTAACAAATTGTGTGAATCTCATGGAAACTTGCAATGAGGACCTACGATTTCACATATGTGTGTGTAAATTTCTTCTCACATACACACTCCCACATGTGAATTTAAAGGTCAACATTTAAATTTTCCCTGCCATTAGGGTTGCCAGATAATCAAGTACGAATCCTGTGAATATCATGGAAACTTGCAATGTGGAACTTCTATTTTACATGTCTGTGTGTAAAGTTGTTCTCACATACACACGAGCCATGTAATATAGAAGGTCAACCTTGACATTTTCCTTGCTATTAGAGTTGCCACATTAAAATAAACAAATTGTGTGATTTTTTTGGAAATTTGCAATGAGGACCTACGATTTCACATATGTGTGTGTAACTTTCTTCTCACATACACACAAGCACATGTGATATAGAAGGTCAACATTTAAATTTTCCCTGCCATTAGGGTTGCCAGATAATAAAGTACGAATCCTGTGAATATCATGGAAACTTGCAATGTGGAACTTCTATTTTACATGTCTGTGTGTAAAGTTGTTCTCACATACACACGAGCCATGTAATATAGAAGGTCAACCTTGACATCTTCCTTGCTATTAGAGTTGCCACATTAAAATAAACAAATCGTGTGAATGTCTTGGAAACTTGCAATGAGGACCTACGATTTCACATATGTGTGTGTAAATTTCTTCTCACATACACACTCCCACATGTGAATTTAAAGGTCAACATTTAAATTTTCCCTGCCATTAGGGTTGCCAGATAATAAAGTACGAATCCTGTGAATATCATGGAAACTTGCAATGTGGAACTTCTATTTTACATGTCTGTGTGTAAAGTTGTTCTCACATACACACGAGCCATGTAATATAGAAGGTCAACCTTGACATTTTGCTTGCTATTAGAGTTGCCACAATAAAATAAACAAATTGTGTGATTTTTTTGGAAATTTGCAATGAGGACCTACGATTTCACATATGTGTGTGTAACTTTCTTCTCACATACACACACCCACATGTGAATATAGAAGGTCAACATTTAAATTTTCCCTGCCATTAGGGTTGCCAGATAATAAAGTACGAATCCTGTGAATATCATGGAAACTTGCAATGTGGAACTTCTATTTTACATGTCTGTGTGTAAAGTTGTTCTCACATACACACGAGCCATGTAATATAGAAGGTCAACCTTGACATCTTCCTTGCTATTAGAGTTGCCACATTAAAATAAACAAATCGTGTGAATGTCTTGGAAACTTGCAATGAGGACCTACGATTTCACATATGTGTGTGTAAATTTCTTCTCACATACACACTCCCACATGTGAATTTAAAGGTCAACATTTAAATTTTCCCTGCCATTAGGGTTGCCAGATAATAAAGTACGAATCCTGTGAATGTCATGGAAACTTGCAATGTGGAACTTCTATTTTACATGTCTGTGTGTAAAGTTGTTCTCACATACACACGAGCCATGTAATATAGAAGGTCAACCTTGACATTTTCCTTGCTATTAGAGTTGCCACAATAAAATAAACAAATTGTGTGATTTTTTTGGAAACTTGCAATGAGGACCTACGATTTCACATATGTGTGTGTAACTTTCTTCTCACATACACACAAGCACATGTGATAAAGAAGGTCAACATTTAAATTTTCCCTGCCATTAGGGTTGCCAGATGATAAAGTACGAATCCTGTGAATGTCATGGAAACTTGCAATGTGGAACTTCTATTTTACATGTCTGTGTGTAAAGTTCTTCTCACATACACACGAGCCATGTAATATAGAAGGTCAACCTTGACATCTTCCTTGCTATTAGAGTTGCCACATTAAAATAGAACAAATCGTGTGAATCTCATGGAAACTTGCAATGAGGACCTACGATTTCACATATGTGTGTGTAAATTTCATCTCACATACACACTCCCACATGGGAAATTAAAGGTCAACATTTAAATTTTCCCTGCCATTAGGGTTGCCAGATGATAAAGTACGAATCCTGTGAATGTCATGGAAACTTGCAATGTGGAACTTCTATTTTACATGTCTGTGTGTAAAGTTCTTCTCACATACACACGAGCCATGTAATATAGAAGGTCAACCTTGACATTTTCCTTGCTATTAGAGTTGCCACATTAAAATTAACAAATTGTGTGAATGTCGTGGAAACTTGCAATGAGGACCTACGATTTCACATATGTGTGTGTAACTTTCTTCTCACATACACACAAGCACATGTGATAAAGAAGGTCAACATTTAAATTTTCCCTGCCATTAGGGTTGCCAGATGATAAAGTACGAATCCTGTGAATGTCATGGAAACTTGCAATGTGGAACTTCTATTTTACATGGCTGTGTGTAAAGTTCTTCTCACATACACACGAGCCATGTAATATAGAAGGTCAACCTTGACATTTTCCTTGCTATTA
Source organism: Lordiphosa magnipectinata (assembly GCA_037044535.1). Classification (NCBI taxonomy): domain Eukaryota; kingdom Metazoa; phylum Arthropoda; class Insecta; order Diptera; family Drosophilidae; genus Lordiphosa; species Lordiphosa magnipectinata. Next base: position 5,185 of record JBAMBO010000815.1, read on the forward strand.
GAGTTGCCAGATTAAAAAGAACAAATCGTGTGAATCTCATGGAAACTTGCAATGAGGACCTACGATTTCACATATGTGTGTGTAAATTTCATCTCTCATACACACTACCACATGGGAAATTAAAGGTCAACATTTAAATTTTCCCTGCCATTAGGGTTGCGAGATGATAAAGTACGAATCCTGTGAATGTCATGGAAACTTGCAATGTGGAACTTCTATTTTACATGTCTGTGTGTAAAGTTCTTCTCACATACACACGAGCCATGTTAAATAGAAGGTCAACCTTGACATTTTCCTTGCTATTAGAGTTGCCACATTAAAATGAACAAATTGTGTGAATGTCGTGGAAACTTGCAATGAGGACCTACGATTTCACATATGTGTGTGTAAATTTCTTCTCACATACACACAAGCACATGTGATAAAGAAGGTCAACATTTAAATTTTCCCTGCCATTAGGGTTGCCAGATGATAAAGTACGAATCCTGTGAATGTCTTGGAAACTTGCAATGTGGAACTTCTATTTTACATGGCTGTGTGTAAAGTTCTTCTCACATACACACGAGCCATGTAATATAGAAGGTCAACCTTGACATTTTCCTTGCTATTAGAGTTGCCAGAATAAAAAGAACAAATCGTGTGAATCTCATGGAAACTTGCAATGAGGACCTACGATTTCACATATGTGTGTGTAAATTTCATCTCTCATACACACTACCACATGGGAAATTAAAGGTCAACATTTAAATTTTCCCTGCCATTAGGGTTGCGAGATGATAAAGTACGAATCCTGTGAATGTCATGGAAACTTGCAATGTGGAACTTCTATTTTACATGGCTGTGTGTAAAGTTCTTCTCACATACACACGAGCCATGTTAAATAGAAGGTCAACCTTGACATTTTCCTTGCTATTAGAGTTGCCACATTAAAATTAACAAATTGTGTGAATGTCGTGGAAACTTGCAATGAGGACCTACGATTTCACATATGTGTGTGTAACTTTCTTCTCACATACACACAAGCACATGTGATAAAGAAGGTCAACATTTAAATTTTCCCTGCCATTAGGGTTGCCAGATGATAAAGTACGAATCCTGTGAATGTCATGGAAACTTGCAATGTGGAACTTCTATTTTACATGGCTGTGTGTAAAGTTCTTCTCACATACACACGAGCCATGTAATATAGAAGGTCAACCTTGACATTTTCCTTGCTATTAGAGTTGCCACATTAAAAATAACAAATTGTGTGAATCTCATGGAAACTTGCAATGAGGACCTACGATTTCACATATGTGTGTGTAAATTTCTTCTCACATACACACTACCACATGGGAAATTAAAGGTCAACATTTAAATTTTCCCTGCCATTAGGGTTGCCAGATGATAAAGTACGAATCCTGTGAATGTCATGGAAACTTGCAATGTGGAACTTCTATTTTACATGGCTGTGTGTAAAGTTCTTCTCACATACACACGAGCCATGTTAATATAGAAGGTCAACCTTGACATTTTCCTTGCTATTAGAGTTGCCAGATTAAAAAGAACAAATCGTGTGAATGTCTGGAAACTTGCAATGAGGACCTACGATTTCACATATGTGTGTGTAACTTTCTTCTCACATACACACTACCACATGTGAAATTAAAGGTCAACATTTAAATTTTCCCTGCCATTAGGGTTGCCAGATGATAAAGTCAATCTGTGAATGTCTTGGAAACTTGAATGTGGAACTCTGTTTTACATGCTGTGTTAAAGTTCTTCTCACATACACAGGAGCGATGTTAAATACAGGTCTAACTTGACATTTTCCTTGCTATTAGAGTTTCCAGAATTCACACATTTGTTTTTTATTGGCAACTCTAATAGCAAGGAAAATGTCAAGGTTGACCTTCTATATTACATGGCTCGTGTGTATGTGAGAAGAACTTTACACACAGCCATGTAAAATAGAAGTTCCACATTGCAAGTTTCCATGACATTCACAGGATTCGTACTTTATCATCTGGCAACCCTAATGGCAGGGAAAATTTAAATGTTGACCTTTAATTTCCCATGTGGTAGTGTGTATGTGAGAAGAAATTTACACACACATATGTGAAATCGTAGGTCCTCATTGCAAGTTTCCACGACATTCACACGATTTGTTCATTTTAATCTGGCAACTCTAATAGCAAGGAAAATGTCAAGGTTGACCTTCTATATTACATGGCTCGTGTGTATGTGAGAAGAACTTTACACACAGCCATGTAAAATAGAAGTTCCACATTGCAAGTTTCCATGACATTCACAGGATTCGTACTTTATCATCTGGCAACCCTAATGGCAGGGAAAATTTAAATGTTGACCTTCTTTATCACATGTGCTTGTGTGTATGTGAGAAGAAAGTTACACACACATATGTGAAATCGTAGGTCCTCATTGCAAGTTTCCACGACATTCACACAATTTGTTAATTTTAATGTGGCAACTCTAATAGCAAGGAAAATGTCAAGGTTGACCTTCTATTTAACATGGCTCGTGTGTATGTGAGAAGAACTTTACACACAGACATGTAAAATAGAAGTTCCACATTGCAAGTTTCCATGACATTCACAGGATTCGTACTTTATCATCTCGCAACCCTAATGGCAGGGAAAATTTAAATGTTGACCTTTAATTTCCCATGTGGTAGTGTGTATGAGAGATGAAATTTACACACACATATGTGAAATCGTAGGTCCTCATTGCAAGTTTCCATGAGATTCACACGATTTGTTCTTTTTAATCTGGCAACTCTAATAGCAAGGAAAATGTCAAGGTTGACCTTCTATATTACATGGCTCGTGTGTATGTGAGAAGAACTTTACACACAGCCATGTAAAATAGAAGTTCCACATTGCAAGTTTCCATGACATTCACAGGATTCGTACTTTATCATCTGGCAACCCTAATGGCAGGGAAAATTTAAATGTTGACCTTCTTTATCACATGTGCTTGTGTGTATGTGAGAAGAAAGTTACACACACATATGTGAAATCGTAGGTCCTCATTGCAAGTTTCCACGACATTCACACAATTTGTTAATTTTAATGTGGCAACTCTAATAGCAAGGAAAATGTCAAGGTTGACCTTCTATATTACATGGCTCGTGTGTATGTGAGAAGAACTTTACACACAGCCATGTAAAATAGAAGTTCCACATTGCAAGTTTCCATGACATTCACAGGATTCGTACTTTATTATCTGGCAACCCTAATGGCAGGGAAAATTTAAATGTTGACCTTTAATTTCCCATGTGGGAGTGTGTATGTGAGAAGAAATTTACACACACATATGTGAAATCGTAGGTCCTCATTGCAAGTTTCCAAGACATTCACACGATTTGTTCTTTTTAATGTGGCAACTCTAATAGCAAGGAAAATGTCAAGGTTGACCTTCTATATTACATGGCTCGTGTGTATGTGAGAAGAACTTTACACACAGCCATGTAAAATAGAAGTTCCACATTGCAAGTTTCCATGACATTCACAGGATTCGTACTTTATCATCTGGCAACCCTAATGGCAGGGAAAATTTAAATGTTGACCTTCTATATCACATGTGCTTGTGTGTATGTGAGAAGAAAGTTACACACACATATGTGAAATCGTAGGTCCTCATTGCAAGTTTCCACGACATTCACACAATTTGTTAATTTTAATGTGGCAACTCTAATAGCAAGGAAAATGTCAAGGTTGACCTTCTATTTAACATGACTTGTTAGTGTGAGAAGAACTTTACAAAATCGTATGTCCTGTCCACATTGCAGATTTCCCTGACATTCACTTGTTACTTATCTTTCCAAGTTCTAGAGCAGTGCCGGCCAAATGGAGAGGACCGAAAAATGTGCTTGTGTTGGTTAGCACACCAGAACGCCCTTCCTTCAGAGTTACACCACCTACCTTCCCCGCACGTCGCGAGATAGGAGATCTTTCACTTCTCAGGATGAAGTCCCAGGCTCCACTAGTTCATATATCCTGCAGGATTCTTGACCTGCTTTTGTGAGCACCCAGCAGGTATTATGCCAACACACTCCAAAATTGCCCATTTGAGACTGCTATAAGCTCTTCCAATGTAAGATGTGCACTGCCCCATGAGCGGATCCTCAGTTCTTTCAAGATGGGACAAATTGCTATGAAGTGAGTCACATCTTTGCATGCTCAACGCGTCTATGTAATAAGCAACATCTAACATCTTGAAGCAAAATGTTTCTATTCCACACGTTCCTCATGAAATTAAGTAATGGCAGAGAAACTTGTCATGCATTGTTATACCTATTTATATAAAAACACTTGAAAACGCCTTGCATGGAAGCTGGCATGAGAACCATATTCATGACATGCCACAAAATGATGATATTCGTCCCATTCCGGACATGATGCAGATCCCTCCACCTTCTACGCAGTGGACCCAATTGACATTAATTCAGAAATTTCAAGCAGCAAATGCATCGGCAATACCAAAACGCCCAAGATCTAATAGCAGGAAAGATAGAATTGGCAAAATATGTCCCAAAACACCCAAATAGTTTTTCTGAAGGAAAAGGACCTAGCTTAACTGCCTTTCAATCACCACCACTAGGCTTTTAAGCCTGATATTGTTGAGCAAACGTTTAATAAATTCCATGCCAATTATAATTTTGTATACAACACATTTTAGATAGCATTAACTGACTGACAGATTTAAGATGTTAGATGTGGTCAGTTTAAATTTCCATTTCACATCAACATCAAATTCCATGCGTTCCTCTAAAATGTGCTCAGTGTTCAGAGACTATTAGATTCGGTTAGGTCCAGTTTTACTCCATGTTCCGAAGCAAGTTCTGTTCATTTTTGGAAGAACTGCGATGACGACGCTATCAGTGCCAGAAGCTATCATTTTCGGGTAACTGATAGCTGATAGTGACATGATTTTGGTGATATATTTGAAATGCGCTTGGATTGTGTGATTGAACTTTTAAGGTAGGCCTGTCTCCAAATGTATCACATATGTCGGTGCCTCCCATCCTACATTTTACTGCCTCATTAAGGTTTTCCATGTACTGTTCAATGCTCTTTTAGACTCGCAAATTGTTAAATTTATGTGCTTTTTAAACATGTTTGAAAACAAGGTCACTCCAAGATATTTTAACAGTTTTACCGTTCGGTTGTGTATTAACTAGGGTTCGTAAAATATCACTCAACACAGCGAAGGCCTTTTTTTTCTAGTTAAGAAAAATTTAACAATGATATTTACGAATTAATGTCGTGAGTGATGAAAAATATTGTGAGCATTGTTCTCAGAGATATATATTACAAAAATATCGCCTGATATATATCACAAGTGATAAATATCACTAATTTTTTTGAGTGATTCAAGGTTTATTTTTATCAAACTGTTAGCTTGTTTATCTTGTTTATTCTTATTATTATTATCTTACTGCTACAAGTACATGGAGACTTACGTTTATGGCACTAATCACAGGTTGACATCGATTTGAAAACAATTCAAAAATACACTAACTTAAACTAAGGATAAATTATATAAACAATCAATAATTACATTAGAAAATTAAAAAGAGGAATGGTTATATTTGTGCTATGGTTTGAGATGGTGTTCTAAACTTTTCTAAAATAGTGGTGCGCTTTTTATCGATTTAATATTGTTTGGTAAATGATTCCAAAGGCGGATAGCAAATGGGAAATAATGGAAGTCTGAGGTAGCGAGTTCATTTTTAGGGCAGATTAGATTTTTAGTTCGTTGAGACGCAGCAAAATTTAGTATCTCATAAAGATATGAAGGCTGTGAAGTGTTATTTATTTTGTGCAGGAAAATGAGAGCTCTCAAGCAAATCCACGAGTTTAACGGAATGTCAAAAATTTTCTCTGCAGATTCGGATATGTGATCCGATCATTTTTTGTTGTAGACATACCTAGCTATGTATGTTGTTGAAAGCAACATTAAGTTTAGATTTAGACTTTGTTAAGGAAATAAAAGAAAAATCGGGGACAATACTTCGCGTTAACAGTTCTGACCACTAAACACAAAGTTTTAAGTGATCTCGCTATATTATTATTATTCAAATGAAATATAATATAATATTTCATCGACAGTTTTCTAATTTCTCTTGGACAGTTTTAATAACGTCCCATGACACTGATTGTAGTGTATGCGCTGCGCAATGACGCACGCTTAAAGAAAGATTTAATATTTTCATAAATTTCTTCAAAATTATCGTAGTCATCTCCTTCTGACATTCCAATATCTTCGTACTCTTGTAGGAGTTTTGATGTCTTAATGACATTTCCACCCGTTATCGGTTGTCATCGAGTAAATCTGTTCAAGACTTAGACAAAATTTCCCCAAACACTTAAGCACCTCTTCCCTTAGATATTGGGATGCGTGAAGCTCTTTAAGCTGTATCATTCCTTTGGTATTCACCACAATTTTAAAATCATCCAAAAATTGTACATTCAGTTCCATAATGCTGCGATCATTCCAAGTTGCAATGTCCATTTTTATACCCTTGCAAAGGGTATTATAATTTTGCCCAGAAGTTTGCAACGCATAGAAATATTCATTTCCGACCCCATAAACTATATATATTCTTGATCAGGGCGACGAGCTGAGTCGATTGAGCTTTGTCTGTCCGTCTGTCTGTCCGTCTGTTTCTACGTAAACTAGTCTCTCAGTATTAAAGCTATCGAGATATAATTTTCCACAGAGTCTTCTATTTACTGCACGCTGCTAATATGTCGGAACCGACCGGATCGGATGACTATATCTTATAGCTGCCATAGGACCGATCGGTCGAAAAATGGGTCATAGTGAAAAAAACTTTTTTGTTTTTAAGTAAATCGTTCTATACGTCGGTGATTATTCATATTAAACGCTTTCAAACTAATTTGAAAAAGTTGATCGACATCGGGTGACTATATCTTATGGTTGCCATAGGACCGATCGGTCGAAAATGAGTTAGTAAAATTTTTTTTGTTATTTTTGTTAGCGACCTTAAACTCGCTGATGACTTTTTTTATATGCTTTCAAATAGATTCGGAAAATTGGGTCGAAATCGGATGACTATATCTTAAGGCTGCCATAGTGCCGATCGGTCGGAAATTGAGTCTTACGGCCATGCTCCCATTTTCACTTTCGATATATTTTTGCAATTTGGAGACCAAATTTGGTCGAAAAACCGGTTTGAAATCGTAAAACTATGGCGAAAGTGAAAGTGTGAGCATGGCTGTTAGTGAGAAAAACTTTTTTGTTTTCAATTTCATCGTTCTTAAACTCGGCGTTTGATAATTTGATATGTTTTCAAAGAGATTCGCGAAATTTGGTAGAAATCAGATGTTTATCTGTCGGAAAATGGGTTTTAGTTACAAAAATTTTTGATTTTTATGTAAGCGTTCTTAAACTGTGACATTTGCAAGGGTATAAAAACTTCGGCGAAGACGAAGTTAACCTGGCCTTCTCGTTAAGCATACCATACGATCCTTAACTTGCTCTGCTTGTCTGCCGTCATGGCTGCAATATATCTTGTAAGCTATCGTTGTCGAATATACAAAATGGCAAGGATAAGGAGGAAACCAAGAGTGAAATAGATTTCAAAAAATCGCTTTTGCTTAATTTTAAAGTCACCGGGGTATTTGTCTTCTTTAGGGCCATTTTCACATCGTCCATGTCTTCTACATCTTTTTATGAACAAGTTTGAAGTGGCGCTTTATATTTCCAGTATGATTACACATTTTCAGTCATCGGATTTTACATATTTGCATATTTTGAACCGCATGTCCGATTTAAGTTCTGATTGCACACATCTTATTTTTTTTATTGAAAAACGATCTAAGTCCGCTAAAAACAATTTTGCATAAATTGCATATTTGCATACAAAATAAGCAAAATATGTAAAAAACCTATTTTTTTATGAAATGACATATATCAGATACATTGTCTTTTTGTGATTCTGTGCTTACCATTTTCTGATTTTTTTGCAACTCCAAGTTGAAAATCAACTTCATCAATTCAACTTTTAATTAATTAAAATGCCGAAAATAAGCGATAAAAAAACATGTTTGATTCAAAAATGGCTAACAGAATTGGAATCAATCTGTTTTGAAATAAATGAAGACAACGTTGTCTGTCTAGGATATAACTCTCTATTTTCTGTGTAACTGGTATCTATTGTCTCTATACATAAATGAAACCAACAACAGTCGCAAAGGGATAAGAGTTACGCTCTCAAATGTTCTCACGATATTTCTGTTATTGTTGTTTCTGCATGGGTTTTTTGTTCTACACGCATACCTTATTTGAGTGAATGTGTGTCGTTTACTCTTTTTCGCGCTCTAAGCAAAAGCGCCTAGTTCAAAATGTTGGCAGAGCGCCGTACCTGAGATAGTTGTATGATGGGTGTGAGTGTGCATGCTGCAGGTGGGTTGTGTGTTTGACTTTTTGTTGAAAGATATTCAAATGAGTGATAGTTACGAACCCTGGTATTAAGCGATTCACACATTCAATGGTTCGGCTTGCGTCTGTGTTTAAATACGATTGACTTCATCCACCGCGGTGTTCTACAGTCTTTGGTGTGACAGTGTGTCTTAGCTAGTGGTGTGAAACTTGGCTAAATGGTGGTTGTCTACGACAACTTGAGAACTTGAGAGGCTGAAATTACATACTTTTAGCAGGACCATTCCAAAATCTTTGCCAAAAAGAAAAAAAAACATTCTGATTTCTTTCTCTCTAAGGGCATACAACAATTAACACATTGCTGTTATTTTAATGGCTATAATCGTTTTGTTTTGTTATAAAGAAAGTATGCAAATGGCGTCTTGGAACTGATGGTGGACTCTCCTTAAAAGTACTTCTTAAACTCATCATAAAAGGCCAATACCAGGGCACCGCCCGTGCCGCGTAATATGTTCGATAGGGCACCCTTAAAGAACGCACTAATACCCTCCTGCTTAGCAATCACCACCCAACAATGGGCCGTATTTTTGTAGATCATTTCCGATTTCTTCAGTCCCGACTGCATCATCATACGCCGACGGACAGTATCAAAGGGATACGAGGTAATGCCAGCCACTGTGGTTACCACCTGGGCAATGGCCCAGCTTACATAGAAGGGTGTGCTCTTGGGATTGGGTAAATAGTCGCGGCAGGTGTCATAGAAGCCAAAGTAGGATGCACGATAGATGATTATACCCTGAACAGACACAATGAAGCCACGATACAGTCCAATTGGTCCGTCCGATTTGATGACCTTCATGAGACAATCGATGAGGCCATTGAACTCTCGACTACCACCTTTGCCCACATCAGCAGCCAGACTGGAAACACAAATTTAGAGCTTCTATTCTCCTTGTCCACTTTCTCAACTTACCGAGTTCGTGCAAAATCCAGTGGATAGACAAAACACAAGGAGGTGGCACCTGCTGCACCGCCTGAAGCTAAATTTCCCATAAAATGACGCCAGAATTGTGTATTTTTGTCCACGCCACCGAGGAATACCTGAAAATGGGCATAAGTAATTGGCCTCCTTTCCGCTTTATCGCATCTCGCCAGCCACTCACCTTCTTGTACACATCCTTGAAGGCAAAGTTTAGCGCCTGTGTGGGAAAGTAGCGTATCACATTTGCCAAATTGCCACGCCACAGCGCGGCAAAGCCCTGCTCCTTGGGTATACGAATGAAGCAATCGATGATACCCTTGTAGCGTTGCTCCTCTGATATCTGTTTCGACACCTCCTGCACCTGCAGTAAGAGCTTGACACGCTCAATGGGTGCCACCGCTGTCTTGGCCACGGCCGCCGATACACCGCCCATCATAAAGTCCATGAGAAAGGATTTTAAATCACCTTTGCCCATACCTCCGCCACCATCTTCACCCATGTTGTTGTTTTTGCGTGTGTTTGTGTTGGCTTACTGCAATTTTGTGGCGGTACGGAAAAAGGCTAAAAGGATAATTAGGTCCAAAAAAGAAAAAATAAGTTTTTGATTTACAAATTTATTTGTTTCGGATGGAAGAAATTTAACAAAGTGAGAGATGAGAGATTCAAATATGATGGATTGAGAATGGGTTGCTATATGGTTATCAAAAGGGCGTAGAAAGTTACAAATTTCCTTAATATTTGTGGGTGCCACTTTTCGGAACTCTCAGCTCGGAACCTAGACATGTTACTCCCGAGCGTGAGCTGAAAGCTGGCTTCCCCGGCTTTGAGTTTCAAGCTGAGAGTCAGGCGGTGCTTCCAGCTTTGAATTTGAGGCGATCGGTTCTGTAAGGAAGAAAGAGAGAGGCATCTCAACCATCACGACTATTGACCTTACTCGCAACGTTGTGGCGAATCGCATTTAAGAAGGCAAAGCTCTGGTTGCTAAGAGCTTTCCTAAGAGCTTTGTCTTGTGTGTAGCAGCTATGGCAGCACAAACAAGAGTTAGAATCGGCGTGGACCCCCAGAGATATTTTGTTGTTTTTGATTATTTGGTTCTTTTTTGTTTTGAAATTATTAATAATTATTGTAGAATGTAAAATTTTTCTCTATGCGTGATGTTTGCACTTCGGTTATGATTTGTGCCAGTTTTAGTAAGAAAGTTTTTAGTGGTGTTTTTCCGTGAACGAAAATTCACAAACGAAATCGTTCAAATAAGAGTGCGCTTATGCTGGGTTTTGTGTACCCTTCTCATTACCAAAAAAAAAATGACACTGTTTAATGAGTTGGCTTAGCCTAGACTCAAACGTATACTGAAATAAGACAAGTAAGCAAGTTGCTCTCTCTCTCTCTTCTCTTCCACTGTTTATAAACTTGGATTGCTTAAATCTGCCGTATCCTTCATCGGATTGCTACCCAAATTTATAGATCAATAAATTATGCTGATAACAACATTATATATTCAAAATCTGAACAACCTACCTACAAAATTGCAGAAAATATGAGTTTTTTTTTTATCAAATTGCGGGAAAATAGAAACCAAATTTAAAATGTAAACTTGCTTCAAGTCTCATCAGAGAACTCCAAAAATCACTTTTTTTCTTGATTGCCTCATACACAAAAACTCTTACTCATATTTAATCAATCAACAAAACTCATCGTTGAATATATTCAATTCATACCAGCAATAGTTTTTTTGATCGAACGTTTAGGTGCGAACAAAACTCAGCGTTGAGTATAATTAGAGTCATAGCGGCAAAGGTATCATAGGCACATAATAGGCTATTTCCACTGAGCAACATCTAACATCTTGAAGCAAAATGTTTCTATACCACACGGTCCTCACAAAACTAAGTAAAGGCAGAGAAACTTGTCATGCATATTAGAAATTTGTTTTTTATTTTAAATATTAAGTCAATAAGAAACCCACTTGACAACGCCTCTCAGGGAAGCTGACATGAGGACCATATTGATGACTAGACATCGGATTTTATGCACTTTTTTAAATGAAGATTGATTGAGGTGAAAATTTGGAATAATGCTAATTTGATAACCCACTTTCCATTGGAAACTATATATGCAAAATATGCAAACAAATATGCAAAATATGTAATTGTATCAAAAATGTATAAAAATGGCGAAATTTACAAAAATTATCATTCTTGAGCTTAGATTATTATAAAGAATATATAATATATATATATAGAAGTATAAAGAAGTTGTAGACCGAGCAAATGAAAAGTGTACCTTGAAAGTTCTAAAATATTGGCAAATTTTTAAATTGATCATTAATTTCAGATTTTTATGAAGATTTTATGGACGGCTAGAGTACACGGGTAAATAAAGGAGATGTGGAAAAAATGGTCAAAATTTGCCAAATTTTCATATGATAGATAACTATGAAGGTAGGATAGATGGCAATTGAATAGGAAGTGCAGATCGAAATGTAAAAAAAAAGGCGAAATTTAAAAAAAAAAATTTTGAGTTTTGATTTTTCGTGAGTTTTGGGAATCATTAAGATGTGATAAATGGCAATTTTGGACGCGTAAATGGTTAAATCCAACGATCCAAAAAGTTGCGAAATTTATAATGTAGACAGGTAAATTGACGGGTCAAGATCAAGCGGACCAATTATACATTAATAGTTGATAATTAAAGACGGGGAAAAAAGGAGATGTCGGTCAATCGGCTTAAAGAAATTTTAACATTTGCGAAATTCTTAGATGAGTTTAGATTGACACGAAGACGGGTATATCGACGGGTAAATAGGAGGTGAAGAACATACGAATCAAAATCTCGTGAAATTAGAAAAAAAAATTTAACGAGTTTAGATCAGAGCTCGCAAATAACCCTCAACACTTTTTTCAGTTCGATCAGCCCACTGACAAAACAGAAAAAAACAAAGACGACTCGGTCTCTCACTGAGCAAAACACTTTTTTTTCCCTCCTCATGTGTTTTCTGTTAAGCATTTTCGGTTGATCAAAACAAACGAGACGGTCTGTCAATAACAACTGAGAGGAACACTTGTGAGTGAGCGCTCACGCAAAAACTGTCTTCAAATGAGCAAATCACAAAAAGTGTCAGCAAAAAGTGTTATTTGTTTTGTTCGTGTGGTGGGCTTCTGTACTATATGTACAATATACATAATTAAATATATATGGTTTTTAGGCGTTAAGCAATTACCAAAAACTAATATTTTTTGCATTTCATTTGATAGGTTAATAATAATAAATTTCTCCATACTACACATATGTACAAAGATCGTTGACTGAGACAAACACACACACACAGGCATCGCAGTCACAAACTCGCTTACATTCTTCGAAAAGACACTTTGGAAGTCGGCTCTCGGCAAAACGGTCAGTGAAAGACATGAGCAAAACAGAAACGAAAAAAGCGATCTTTGGTTGAGCGAAAACAGCTATTGAGCAAAACAGAATTAAAAGTGTCTTTTTGCAACCTCTTTTCGTTGTGTCTGTAACAGAACAGTTTTACACAGACACGCTGATAGTGTTTTTTGCGAGCTCTGGTTTAGATTATCATGAAGATTTGATATATGGCAATTGTATATTAAGCTTCACTTTTTCGTATTATGTTTAAAATTCTAAAAGGGGCGCAGCAACGCACTCCGGGTGCCTGGTATGTAAATATGTATTGCAAAACAGTTTGATGGCACATCTCTTAGCCATTTTTAAATTAAAATGCGTTTTTATCACTCATTTTCGGCATTTAAATTGATTACAAGTTGAATTGGTGACGTTGATTTACAAGTTCAAACAGATTAGCAACAAAATCAGAAAATTGTTAGCACTGAAACATTATGTAATTTCATAAAAACAGGTTTTTTTTGGCATATTTTGCATATTCTGCATATTTTGCATATTTTTTATGCACATATGCAATTTATTCAAAATTGTTTTTAGCGGACTTAGATCATTGATCAATAAAAATAAGATGTGTGCAATCAGAACTTAAATCGGACATGCGGTTCAAAATATGCAATTGATGTCTAATCATCAGTTATCCAGTTTTTTGAGGGTGTCTCATCTAAAAACATATCTAAAAACATATATCAAAAATGCCATAGGACAACCATGCCCAAAAGCAGCATACGACAGAGCACTCACCAATACTCACAAAGATAAGCACCAATACCAATAATGAAATTGTTGTTGGTCAGTTTGCTTGCGCGCTCAAACACCAATCAAAGATGAGAACAAAATCGGTGTTTGTTCTACGTGACGCACACACACGAAATCGTATGCATGTGTGTCGTTTTATATACGTCGCGCCCTGCATGTATACGATCATTGATTTCCTATCTTCGGTGCAATTACATAAACAAAACGTACTCAAAGAGCATACGGCTGGGCATCGCTGCGTTAGGATTTGCATCATTCGTGTTTATCCTCATAGTTTTAAGTGCCGGTTACCGTTTTAAAACATAATTCAGTCCAAAGTTGTTTATGTTCAATCAAAATGAGGCCTAAAGTCGTAAGTACATTTCCAATTCCCCATTTCCATTAAATAACCATCTAGTAGCCCATTCCTAGTCCTTCAAATTTGAATCCCCCCTCTGTACCATTGTCGATTTTCTATCATTTTCAGTTTCATTTCCACAACAGACAAATTTCTAAATTAAAACCTTTTTTTTTTTTATTATTTAAAATTTTAAGAAAGCCCAAAAAATGGGTGAAGATGGCGGCGGAGGTTCGGGCAAAGGTGATTTAAAATCCTTTCTCATGGACTTTATGATGGGCGGTGTTTCGGCGGCCGTGGCCAAGACAGCGGTGGCACCCATTGAGCGTGTCAAGCTCTTACTGCAGGTGCAGGAGGTGTCAAAACAGATATCAGAGGAGCAACGCTACAAGGGTATCATCGATTGCTTCATTCGTATACCCAAGGAGCAGGGCTTTGCCGCGCTGTGGCGTGGCAATTTGGCAAATGTGATACGCTACTTTCCCACACAGGCGCTAAACTTTGCCTTCAAGGATGTGTACAAGTCGGTGAGTTGTGATTAAGTGGAGAAACTGCCCCTTACTTATGCCCATTTCCTTCAGGTATTCCTCGGTGGCGTGGACAAAAAAACACAATTCTGGCGTCATTTTATGGGAAATTTAGCTTCAGGCGGTGCAGCGGGTGCCACCTCCTTGTGCTTTGTCTATCCGTTGGATTTTGCACGAACTCGGTAAGTTGAGATGCCAGAGAAGTTGGGTCAACAGTGTACAATTCTACATTTGTGTTTCCAGTTTGGCTGCCGATGTGGGCAAGGGTGGTAATCGGGAGTTCAATGGCCTCATCGATTGTCTCGTGAAGGTTGTCAAATCGGACGGACCCATTGGCCTGTATCGTGGCTTTATTGTCTCTGTTCAGGGTATAATCATCTATCGTGCCGCCTACTTTGGCTTCTATGACACCTGCCGCGACTATTTACCCAATCCCAAGAGCACGCCCTTCTATGTAAGCTGGGCCATTGCTCAGGTGGTAACCACAGTGGCTGGCATTGCCTCGTATCCCTTTGATACTGTCCGTCGGCGCATGATGATGCAGTCGGGACTGAAGAAATCGGAAATGATCTACAAGAATACGGCCCATTGTTGGGTGGTGATTGCTAAGCAGGAGGGAATTAGTGCGTTCTTTAAGGGTGCCCTATCGAACATATTACGCGGCACGGGCGGTGCCTTGGTATTGGCTTTTTATGATGAGTTTAAGAAGTACTTTTAAGGGTAGTCCATCAGCACCAAGACGCCACTGCGCCTTCTTTCTTTATAAGAGTAAAAAAGGATTTTAGCCATTAAAATAACAGCAAGGTTTTTCGGATTAATGTGAAAGAGAGAACGAAATAATGAGTTTGTTTTGTTGTTGGGGTTGAATTCCAACCACGGGATTGGGTTTAAGCTTCTCAGATTGACTATAGAAAATACTGCCGGTTGGTTCGGCACTTTATAGCTCAAATAATTTCTGAAATATGTCTCTGACCTACTTTTAAACAAGTTAAACAGGTTCGTTACCGGTCCTGATCCATTAAAATATTCAAATCCATATTACCAACCTACAGTCCAGATTGCAAGTTTATAGCTAAAATAACTTTTGAAATAAGGCTTTGGAATCACTTTTTAACCGGTTCGAAACCGGTCAAACATACTTTCACTTTTATATATCCCAGGGAACATTTTTTTGAATGCGATTTTTCATCTTCCTTCGGAAAGAAGTGTGCTACTCTGCGACACTTCTGCACGGAAAGAAAGCGTTTCTTCTGGCGGATAGGAATATGTCTCTTCTCAGGGATAAGAAATCGTTCCATCCTGGGGATAAAAAAAAAGTCCCTTCGAAGCAATAAGAAAAAGTATCTTCTAAGGAATAAAAAAGGGATTCTCCTGGAGATAAGCAAAAGTATCTTCTGGAGATATTAAATAGTTTCTTCCTGAAGATATGAATTAAGTCCCTTATGTGGGAGGATAAGGTTTTTTTTTATTCCGAATATATTATTATTCCGAATAACTTATATTTTTTATATTATAAGTATTTACCTACTCTGCGGGGATTCGTACTCGGGGGCCTTGGACTGAAACACGATAGGAATAGGCATCTAAAATGTTACTTGTATAGAGTCTGCCTAAAACACATTCACTAATAATTGCTTGCTTGTAATTCTCAAGTTCGAAGTCTTTTCTAAGCTAATATAAATAGTGGAATTGAAATCTGCGAAGCAGTATCAAAATCGTCAGCATACTAAAATCAAAGAAACGCACAGTTTACTTATTAATTGGTAAAATTAACATGAAAAATTGATTAACCAACAATTTTTAGACAAAGAAGGAAAATGTTGGATCTGCAAATCAATTTTTTTTTTTTTTTGTGTAACAGCGATTTCAGAGGAATTTTAATGATTTGTATCCAAATCTAAAGTGTGGGGTCTTAGCTTCAAATATGCACTTCAAGTATCTTTGACATGTTTCCGATTGATAATTTTTTTAGGAATATATACCACATTTCGCATACTTATCTATTGTATGTAAAAAAAAGCGTTACCTCATGTATTTTGTTGGTGTAAATCGCCAAACTATCACCAAACTCTCCCGTTAAACCAGGGATGCTCAGAATGAGCTTACGGGTTCTCTATCTCGTTTAGTATCTGAGTTCGACGCATTCATACAGACATATGGACGGACGGACTCGGTTGTTGATGCTGATCAACAATATTTGTATGTATATACTTTATAGCAGGATTGCCTAGAATGCCATGCACAAAATATATATCAAGCCAGAACAACCACAAGAAATAGAAAGAGAAACCCGATTTTTTGTTTCTGTGTGTTTGTGCAGCCTTGAATAGCGAAAAGAGTTTGGCCACTGCGAGCGAGGCGAACGCTGACTACGCATAAGCAACATTGTTGTTGCTTTATAGTTTGCCAGAGACCTAGGAGAGAAAGAGAAGAGAGTTGCAGGTCTGCAAGCGCCAACAACAAAACCTTAGCTCGCGGAAAGAAAGAAAGGAGATCGCGCATATGTATTTGTTGTTGCTTTATAGCAAAGTTTCCCAGCCATGGCCGCTGGGGGCCGAACATACTCGCAAATTCACACCGAATACTTGCCGAAGTCATACATCACAGTCACATTTTCACGCTCTCTTCTTGGGGAAGCCCTGCTTTATACGCGCCAGCTATTCCTTTGCGTTTAGTTTATAGTTTGTTGTTGGGGAAATAGCGCACTGCGACCAATACTGATCTATTGTGCCCCCATACTTAGTTTACTCCAACTCTCCTAGCAGCCCTATTTCCTGTACGAATGTCAGGATGTTCGTGGGTTCTAGGTTACTTATATGGGTATATAGGGGTAAGCAGTGTTCCCCAAATCTACTGAATCTGCGCCTCGCTAGATCATCGCAGTGGGCTAGTATATGTTCTGAGGACTCCTTCACAGTATCTACATAGTGGGGTTTTTGCTATTCCCAGCTTGTACAGGTGACCTCGCAGCCTACAGTGGCCCGTGTAGAGCCCTGTCAGGGTCCTGAGGGCATTCTTTCCTTGTTGGATTAATTTTTGTAACCTTTTCAGGTTGTGGTCCACCATTAATGCTTTCGCTTGTGTTTACCCAGGATGCTGTTCTAAGCGTATTCTCTTCCTTCCTAAGGAGCTCCCTAATGGTGTGTTGGCCTATGCCACAGTAGGGTTCTGGTCCTACCATTGCAGTGGTTGCACCCTTGCGTGCCAGTTCGTCAGCCATTTCGTTTCCGGGGATGTTTTTGTGTCAAGGTATACAGCGTAGGGACTGATTGTTTCTGCTGCCTAGTTGGTCCAATTGGTTCTTTGTCTCTAAGACTAACTTAGAGGTGAACTTGTTGCTGCTAAGCGTATTGAGTGCTGCTTGGCTATCCGAAAGGATAGCAATTTCTCTACTATGGTAGTTTTTTCCCATATTGAGGTCTGCGCAACGGGAAATATACTTGCAAATTCTCGCATTAATTCCTTTGCGTTAAACCACAACGAATGCGTGGCTTGCGGAATAGTCTTGGGCACATCTGGTTTAGGCTTTGCGTAGCTGGCCAATCAATCAACCAACTTACCACTGCGTAGACATCAATACAAATGAAGTAAGTATTTCTGAAACAAAAATAACCACAAGAAATTGAAAGAGAAACCGGATTATTGTGGGTTATTGCCAACAACCATGTCAAAGCTAAAAACGACGAATACATATTTGTTGTTGTGTTCGATTTTGCAAGAGACATGGAATAGAAAGAGAAGAAAAACCAACATACAAAGTTGTAGGGCGTGTGCGCATAGGCTGTAAGCATCCCTACATTTGGTCATACTCTAAATAAACACAACTTATTTCTTACTTATTTTTGAAATACATTTTAGAAAATACAAATAATTTATTGAACTTGTTTCGTTTGCGCTAATATTTTTGTTGTTGCTTTTCACAAGTGTGTGTGCGTGTGTGTGGGTGTATGTATGTGTGTGTGCGTGTGTGTAGGTAAAGTTAGTTAAAGATAATTATTAAAATAACATTAAAAACAAATCAAGTCACACGAAACGTTTACAATTGAGCGGTTTTTTCCGTTTAGATTTGAATGTCTCCGTTTAAATATTAACAACAAAAATGAAGAGAGCGTCAAATTTAACACAAATTGTACTTAAATTGTTAACAAAAAAAAAAAGAAAGAAAAAAAAAAGAAAAACAAACAATTACACGTTTCTTTTTACGCTCTCGTGGTGGGTGGGTGCAGCTGACTAATCCCCCTTCAATTTGAACTAATGCGTGGCTCCCGATCTGTGTGCCAGGAATAAGAAGTATGTGCCCGCCGCATAGGCCAGGAAATTGAATAAACCAAAAACGCCGGCAGCGGTATTGGAGCCATGACTGATTACATTGGAGTCACCCCATTTGGCCAGCTGGACAATGAAGCCAATGAAATAGAGCAGAGTCAGCACAGCGGTGGTGAGCAGCTCCTGTTAAGGCACAAGAATTATTAGAAAATTCCAAAAAAGAGAATTATTAAAACACTTACCGAGAATATCCAATTGACGGCCACATTGAGAGCCTCACGTATGCCCAAGAAGTAGGCAGCCATCAGCAGAATGGTTATGATGAACGAGATGACAATCACAAACATAAAGAATGAAGTGGCTGGGACCAGGGGGGGTGAGGCCAGGGCCATGCAAATGATGCCCAAGATCTGCAAAAGAAACCAAAAAAATAAAGAGACAACAATTAAACCAGAGCAAATGCCATTCATAGCTAGACAGTGATCTCGTCAATTGACGTTTCCTCAAGGCCGAATAAGTGTGAGCTCAGCTTTATGATGTCATTCATAATTGAACACAAAGTCATCGCAAAACAATACAACCGTTTTGTCAGAAGAATGGGAGAAATTTTGTTTTTAAACATGTTAAGAGGAAATCCAAGTGGGAACAAACACCGCAGACTGTATGCACTTGCAAACGAGTTTAAATCTAAATCAGAGATTAAAACCAAATCGAATAACAGGATTACGATTACTCTTTCGGCATATCGTTGTGGGATATGGGTTATGGTACGGGTTACGGTTATTGAAAGAATATTGTGTCAAAATTTCAAGTCGATTGGAGCAAAATTCACAAAGTTACGAGACTTTTTATCCCTACCCAACCCGAGCGCGCTATCGTTAACTGGTTTCGTGTAAATGTTTCGCGCTATTTTTACACATATACGAGCCGAACGCATGCCAAAGCTGAGGAGAAAAGAGTAAAAAGTCAAAAATACCGCTGTAGATACCCTGCACACAAATTGTCAACTAGTAACAAAACAAAACTATCCTGCACCTAGTTGGAATGCTAGTAGAATATAACTGGTAGCAAAATTGGGCAAGCTTTCGGGTAGCTTTCGAAGAAATGTTCCTTTGAAATTTTAATTTGAGCTAATTATAGCCCAATCGAACTTTAACTGGTTGCAAACGAATTGGTGATGAGTGAGTTGACCGACAGATTTCGATGTACTGCAGCGACATAAACTAAGCAGCGACATAAACAGACTATCATAAGGAACACTCAAAGGTCAACTGGTTGAAAATGGCTGCTGCAGGAGACAATTCTCTTCCGCCTATGTCATCTGGCATTAAACTGTTTGCAAATGGCTGCTGCTGGGGACAATTGTCACCTGCCCATGACATGCCTGTGTAAAATGGACGACATCAATACATTGATTTAGATGGGAAATGCAACCAGTTGCAAGTTTTTAGAGACAGGTACATTTCTGAAACTAAGGTTAGAAGGTTACTGAAACTAAGGCTGAAGAGAAGATCAAAAGAATGGGTCTGTCTGGTAAAATGATTGATAAACTGACGATATACTACGGTTTGGCTATTAGACGTTACTCTGATTCCATGGAAAATATGAAGAATGCGATCTGGGCAACGTTTTTTCACTACACTTCGACGAAAGAGAATCCACAGCATACAAAATGCCCGAGCGGCACAGACTCCTGGTGCGAATGGCAAAAAGCTGAAGCTGCTAACCCACCTAGCATTTGGAAGATCATTAGGTGATTCCTCAACTTGGTGAGTCTTTTTCGAGCCCATTTGATGATTTCAAAGAGATTAATTTCATGTGCGATTTAAGGAAGACTCGAAAATGACTCCTGCATTTGCTCAAAATGTGATTCATTAAAAAACAACTCGAAAATGTGTCGAAACTGATCAGAAAAACGGGCTAAAAACGACACTTCATGAAGAGTCGCGGCTAGCGTACCATTTTCTCCCGACAAAAGTATAATTTCTGATCGAGTGCGATCAGAAATTTCATAAAATGCTTGCTGGGAATGCATTGGATGCGTTCAAACACACGTACAGTGCTCTTCCCATCAAGCCTATCTATGAAGATCTGAGCGATGTGCCGGAGGCTTCACCAACCAACTTCACTGAACCAACTTATTTGGAAAATCTCACCAAAGTACTTGAGTGGAACCTCTCTCATTGTTGAAATTGCAGCTTATGTGACAGCCAGTGTCTTTAATGAAGGTTCTTTTGCTTTACTAACTTTCATGCAAGACATTGGGAATCAGTAGTGGATCAAGTGCTCATGACTGGGCGTGATCAACTGACTCCATACGTATAAGCCAGGGGTCGGCAAAACACATATGCTCATTTTAGCGTTGCGTGTATGTGTTTAGCCAAGCGAGAGCGCGCTCATTAATCACATCTTTGTTGTTGCAAAAGAGAGCAGTATAAGCTCGCATACTGTCGTTGTGTTGACGTCGCTGCCGCAGAGCGATGTTCTATACACTTCAGATAGTAAGGCGCCGGACTCTGGTATAAGCCAAGTTGAGCAGGCAGCTGAAAGACAAACTAAAGAAGGCAAGATTCGTCGTAGACAGGAGCAAGGAGGAGGTGCTTAGAACATCATGGATGATAGCAACCTCCTTTATGGATCTGGTATTGATGATTCAGTGTGCCGATAAAATTTGCTTATGAACGTTTTATATCATATTTTTTAGTGTTCAAAACTTTTTAAGCGTTTTCCCCACAGCTCACGTTTTCAAAGTCGGTGGGAAAGGGGAAAAATTGAAATTTCGGAAAACCCTCTCAGCGTTACCTGGGGAAAACTAAAAACTATTATCTAACGAATGAACTTTGATTTTTATACACTTGAATAGTGCCCAGGAGTTTGCAACGCATAGAAGCAATCATCTCCGAGCACATAAAGTATATATATTCTTGATCAGCATGACGAGCTAAGTCGATTGAGCTTTGTCCGTCCGTCTGTCTGTTTCTTCTTTGCACAGACTCTTCTTTTTACTGCACGCTGCTAATATATCGGAACCGACCGGATCCAATGACTACTTTTTGTAGCTACCATAGAAATGTTATTTCGGAAAATGAGTTTTTGTGAGAAAAACTTTTTTGTTTTCAATATAAGCGCTCTTGAACTCGGTCATTGTTAATATTATATGTTTTCAAGCCGTTCTGCGAAGTTTGGTAGAAATCACTAACCGTTTTTAAGTGTATTAAAACTTCGGCACGACGAAGTTAGCTTTGCTTTCTCGTTTGATTTGAGATGGATTCAGCACCGAGTTATGAGAGGCACCGCAATTCTACTTTTTTCCAATATATTTGAAAGTCTTTCAAGAGTTTTCAAAAGTTTCGTCATGGCCCAAATGATGCATATATTTGATTAAGCTGCCATGAACTTTGTGTAGCGACTTCTAGGTCAATAACTACGGTCCGCACGTTATACAGTTTCAGTTCATTGATCAAGCAAAGCAGTTGGTTACAGAGATATAAATCGTGCCACATTGTTGCAGCTACGCATTGTTTCATGCATCACAAACCAAATTGCCCATTAAAAGAAGGAAAATAAGTGTCTGTTGAAGCATTAAGTTCTTTTGCCACATTGTAAGAGCTCTAAGTATTCTTAGATGAAATAAGATTTTTGTATATTTTTGAAATGTGACGCAAAAGAAAAGTTGCTAGAATGCAACTTGAACGGATCGAGTCAAATGCGAGTTCAATCAACTTTTGAATTGGCATTGGGGCTGCTGCTGCTAACAACAACAACAACAACAACTAGTTGTTGCCATCAACAGGTCGCCTTCTTTTTTTTGGCTTGGCCACAACTTTCAGCTTTCACTTTTCGTCTGCTTACCTTTTGTCTTAATGAAAAACAACAACAACAACACTTGCTGACACTGCCCACTGCGCACCTGTTTTGCCTTTTTTTTCTTTTGTTTTTATTGTCGTCCGCCTAATGTTCATTGCTTTTTAATTACCCGAAATGTTTTTGTCATTTAAAAATGAGAATATTTTCAAATTATTACTAAAGAAGTGCACAAAGGCCAGTAAAAACATTCCGGACCCGACCAAAGTTTTTAAAGTGATGAATCTTCCAATTCTTGGCCACAAATTTAAAGTTTGATTCCATATTTAGCAAACGAACATCATCTAGAATCAGTATCACTCCTTCAATTAACTAGAAAAAGTTACTTAAGTAATTCCTTTGATAAGATTTAAATTCTTATGATCTTTAGAAAAATAAAGCTGAAATTTTAAACATGCATTGACTGTTTCCAACATTTGTAAATAATTATACACCGGAGTCCGGTACGTCCCTATCTAAAGTGTATACAACAGCGCTCTGCTGCAGCGACGTTGACACACCGATAGTATATGAGCTTATACTGCTCTCTTTTGCAACAACAAAGAAGTGCTGGGTGGCTAAACCCACCCACGCAACGCCAAAGTGAGCATGTGCGTTTTGCCGGCCCCTGTTATACACCTTTAGGGGCCGCGCACACATGCAGCTTTAGGATGAACTGACGGCAGAACTTTAGGCCGAGCTTTATGCTTTTGAAAAACAAACACACTTCATGCATGGAATTATTAAGTGAAATTGCATTAAAAACCAAAACTATTTCAATAGAATTGTCAAAAAATGTCAATGCTACAAGTATGTTAGATGCTTATCACAAAATTACATGCAAAATTAAGAAGCTCACATACATACTTATGTACATAGATGAGAATGAATAAGAATTTCCTCCTTCTGAATGCGATCTCCCATTTTATTTAAAATATTGTCGCGTTTGAACAGAAGAGCATGCTGCTTGTCATTTGATTTCCAATTGCAAACAAAGCAATTCAATCAACTCTTCTTTGTTTACATTGGCGTCGCCGTAAATATTTAATGTAATTACAAAATATGATATGTTTATGGATTTTGTTATGTCTAGTGAATATGACATTTAACACTATGTGTGGATTGCAGTCGAGAATCATGTTCAAGTTTAAACACCAAGTATAGGTGGGGCACCTTTCAATTTAAAGGAAAAGATGATCGGTAAAGAAAATTCGTTGGCAGGTAAATGAACAAATTGAGAAGCAAACGCTCCTAATGGAGGCGGGTAAATAAAATCAGTCCTAACCATTCGACACAAGAGTGATCCTGACATGAGGACAAAAATCATCAAGAATGGGACCAAAAGTGTCCCAAAATTGAAATGTTATAAGAAAGGTCATTATGGTATTACATGTGAAACAAAGAGAAAGAGAAAAGAACTAACGAAAGATCTTAAATATTTCAAATTAACTGTCGAGGACGAGTTAAAGAATTGGCTTTCCAAAGTAAAAAAAAAAACTATTCTTACAGACGGAGAAGGAATTTTTGGCATTGGTTTTTAAAGTCGAGTTAGATACAACTGCCAAATGGAATATCACAATTATGAAAATGAAAATATAGCAATAGTCAAGTTGAAATATGACAATTTAAACTTCTACGAGTACATGTTGAAAGGACCTCTTCAGAGATCACCCTCCCCTTCTTAATCATGTCCTCTTCAACTTCAGCAGATTCGTTAAGCTCTTGTTCTACTACTAACTCTACTACTTTTAGGTGATTGTTGTTTTGAAATAGTAACAAACCAAAATTGTCTCAACTTTCGTTGCCACATTTTGTTATAATTGTGTTTCGGTTGATATTGTCGCCCCAATCTTCTCCCTGTTAAACAAGTGCGCAGTTTGTCTACATACAAAAAACGTATTTGTTTTAACCTGGCTTTCATAAAAAGCCGACAAAATGAGCTCACACTTATGCATTGTAAAAGCGAGCTTCGTGCACTTAGTCAACGACAATTGAAGGCATTACCTACTTAAATATATATAATGAATCTATGCTCACCTCCCTCCCTCACAATCTTAATCTCAATCTACAAAATCAGATGTGTGTCATGATTTCCGTTTAGGGAAAGAGGCAAAAAGTTTCCAAAAAAGAAAACACGCACACACAAAAAAAAAATCTACTTATAAAATGAGTATAAATTTTTCTTAAAATAATAAATCGCGTCTGCTTATATATCCATATATATAATATTTACGTATACATACAGAGTGATGTATGTACAGAGTATTTTGGATTCTGGCAAAGCTAATTACCCAATCTTATCTATGTAGCAAGCTAATTGCAAAAAACCACCTATTGTAGTTTAGTGGAAGGGTCTGGGTGGGGGCCCACAACGATTTATCATCGATTGGTTGGTCGTTTGCGTGCCTTATCTTTGGGCCTTGTCAAAGCAGTTAATCTGCTGTAGACCCCAGACGTCCAACAAACGACCTATGACTAATATAAAAGGCGACAACGATCTGGTTGATAGGCATAATGAATCATGGTCATCATCATCATTATTAAGTTGTTATCCTTAGAATAATAAAGAAACTTTATTGCATTAGTTTGACCTGATAAGACTGCGAAACTTTGCTATATTGTACAATTATATTGAAGGTGAAATTATTGGGAAACATATTGTTGTTCTTAGGAGGAGGAGAGCAGAGTTGCGTAGAATCAACTTACGGCAGATTGGACATCATTACAAATGAAGAAAATATTTGCGAAATAACAAGAACCACAAGAAATAGAAAGAGAAAACCGATTTCTGATTGTGTGTGTGTGTGAACTCATTCGCAGCCAACAACAAAACCTTCGCTCGGAGAGAAAGAAAGGATAGATGTCTTCAGAGGAGAATACTGAAAACTCCAGCAGTAAAACGGAATATACCAAAGTTGCAGTTTGGCTTTCGACTGCGACATTTCACACCAGAACAGCTACACAGAGTGGTCAACTTTGTTCTTGAAGGATTCCACGCCAAGGAGTACGTTGTGGCAACGTACTTGGATATCCAACAGGCATTTGACTGCGTCTGTAACGACGATCTACTCGCCGAGCTTAAGGGAATGCTAAATCCTCAAATCTACTTAATGGTCATTGCATGGTTGCATTCCAGAAGAAGAGGACCTCCAGATGGCGGTTTAGGACCAACCCTATACAGCCTATTCAGACATGCCCACTGCTTTCGACTTACATAGAAGAACCGTAGGACCTTCTTATTGTAACCTTTAACGATGACAACGCAATAATGGCACGAGATAAGTGCATCTATAAGGCAACAGTTGAACTTCAAGAGTATCTCAATAGGTTTGGAACATTTCCGTAAACTCTGAAAAGTGCGCGTGCGTCACCCATACACATATGAAGTTGTTGTTGCACCACGCTTAGCCATCAGCTGTGCGTGAGAGCTATACGCGTGCGGAAAACAACAACATAATCATTCATAGCCAACAACAAAACCTTCGCTCGTAGAGAAAGAGTGGATAGAACACATATGAAATTGTTGTTGCTAAGCTAAGGCAATGCAGGCTATACGCGCGGCTATCCCTTTGCGGAAAACAACAACGATGGGCAATGGGCTTGGTTATCCCTGTTCTAAATCAATTTTTGGACATGCTTGTGTAAAGAATTTGTCCCATTTGTAGCTGGAATCTGCCGAAAAACCCACAATTTGACGAATCAAATTCATATTTTTTCTTTTGTTAGACTTGTGAAAACAACAAAACCAAAATATACACATTAGTTTGGTAAGCCACCTGATATAGAGGTCTATCAGCATTAGATTGCCATTATTTTGTTCTGACGATAAGATTAGTGAGTCCAAAAACCCCCTTTTGATAGTCAAAAAGAAATTGTAGAAAGTTAGCAATCATTTTTTTCCATTCGATTTTGACCAAAGAAATGAATTTGAATAAATATTGTATATATATTTGTTTTTTGCCCTTGCGTGCAGAAAATCAATATAAACACTTAATAACCAAGAGTTAATTGCGATGGTTATCATATCAGTTGAAAAAAAAGCACCTACAATTTCTATTGATTTTCTTCCAGCACCACGGGCGAGTAGTTAACAATGAATTTTTAATGTGTACTCTAAGCCAGATGTCCACGAATTTGAATTTCATCATCTAGTTTTTTTGTAAAAAAAACTGGAAAAAAACTAAGTGCAATTTTATAATCTAAAATATGTAAAAGTATTAAGACTTAAGTCAAGATAATGCCAACAGTAGATTAGGCTAGCTGTAAAGTTTTACATATACACAAAGGTGATATCACAACAGAACCTGAAAGAGACCGTATCAGAATCGAAGTACTTAAATCAATAGCTTTCAATTAGTTTGAGCATTTGGTCAAACCTCTGAAATTTTTCTCTAATTTACGTACCATGTTTTTGGTTGGAAACTTGGTTCACAACTTTGGCTTTTGTTAAAACATGGTTGGTTTTATTTTTGATTCTTTTTTCGTTCTTTCGTCTGCAGATACCAAAACTCCTCTGTGATTATTGCATCATCATTTTCCAACCCCCCAACGTTTGTTTCTATATTTCACCCCTTCCCGGCTTAGTAAAAACCAATTATAGAACTTAAGATCGAACACAAATATCCTTGTATCAGTATCAATTTAATATTTTACAATTATTTTGAGCTATTCAGTTTCTTAGGATGATTTTAGTTCATTTTTGAACCATCAAGTGTGATTTTTGGCAGCTCCACTGTTTTCGTGTCACATGTTACTGTCAAACATGTTCAGTTTGGTCCATAATTGAACCATGAATCGACTTATAAACAAACAACGCTTGCAAATAATTGAATTTTATTATCAAAATTCATGCTCGGTTAAGAAAGTGCATTGTGCCCTTCATCCATTTTATGGTCAGTTTGGGCGACCTTCTGAGGCGGCTATTTGGAATCTTGTGACTAATTTTCGCACCAAATTTACATTATTAAACATTAAACCACCAACACGCATATGTAGAATGTATCCGCCAGTGTTGTTAATGACCGTGAATTATCGATTCGGCATCGTTCGCAGCAATTGGGCCTCTGTTACTCCACTAGGTGGAAAATTTTGTGGAAGAATTTGGGTATAAAACCTTTTCAAAGACAGCTGGTGCAAGAATTGACCACAACGTCTAACTTTTGGTGAATGGGCGCTGGCAGAGTTGGATGAAGATCCAATTTTTTTTTATCGGAAAATTGTGTTCAGCGAAGCTCATTTCTGGTTGAATATACATGGATACGTGAACAAACAAAATTGCCGTATTTGGTGTGAAGAGCAGCCAGAAGCATTGCAAGAACTGAAAATGCATCCCGAAAAATGCACTGTTTGGTGTCGATTATGGAACGGTGGCAGCAATGGACCGTACTTTTTATACCCGTTACTCGTAGAGTAAAAGGGTATACTAAAGTCGTGCAAATGTATGTAACAGGCAGAAGGAATCATTTCCGACCATATAAAGTATATATATTCTTGATCAGTATCAACAGCCGAGTCGATATAGCCATGTCCGTCTGTCCGTCTGTCCGTCTGTCCGTCTGTCCGTCTGACCGTCTGTCCGTCTGTCCGTCTGTCCGTCTGTCTGTATGAACACCTAGATCTCAGAGACTAGAAGAGCTAGAGCAACCAATTTTGAAATGTAGACTCCTATTGTCTGCACGCAGATCAAGTTTATTTCAAATTTTTGCCACGCCCACCCCCGCCCCCACAATAAAAAATGTTGAATAACTCCCACAATTTTTGAGATATCGATCTCAAATTTAAAACTTACATTAATATTCGCAACATCTATAAGCCCTCCAATTTTCATCAAGATCGGATGATAAATAGCCGAGTTAAAAAATGTTGCATACTTTTCGGCTGTCCTGCCTCAGACACACAGGAAGGCTATTCAACGTTTCTTTCCGTGAGTAACGGGTATTTCGAAGTCGGTTGGAGCCGACTTTAACTTACGCTCTCGTTTTTAAAGATGACGTGTGGTTTCAACAAGACGGTGCTGTGTGGCAGCACGCGAAACAATGACCCAATTGAGAGGCGATTTCGCTGAACAGTTTATTTTACGTTTGGGGGCGGTCAATTTGCCGCCTAGATCGTGCCTTTAGACTATTTTTTGTGGGGCTATGTTAAGGCTTTTTTTATTAGAGGGTATATTAAAATTGTTCAGATGTTTGTAATGCATAGAAGGAAGCATCTTCGACCACATAAAGTATATATAATATATTCTTGATCAGCATGAGGAACTGAGTTTTAAAGCTATCTTAACCAAACTTTGCGCAAAGTATTTTGGTACAAATACGCTGCACATTTGTCGGAACCGTCCGGATCAGACGGCATATAGCTGGACGAATAACTAGTTTTAGTGACAAAAAAAACTATTTTTTTTTTAATGCAAACGCATAATGCATAATTCCACCAAGTTTGATGAAAATCGGTCAACTATAACGTATAGCCGCCATACAAAATATAGTTCTCAAAAAAAGTCTTAGTAGGAAAAACTTTTTGGTTCTCAATGCTATCGCTCCCAAACTTGTTATTGATCCATATTTTATGCTACCACACAATTCTAAAAAAAATTGATCGAAGCCAGATGACTATAGAATATAGCTGCCATAGCAACTATCGGTCGAAAAAGTAGTTCTAGTGAGAAAAACTTTATTGTTTTCAATGGTAGCGTCTTTATACTCTCCACTTATGAATATTATCGGTTGGGAAGTTTGGTAAAAATCTGAAGAATATATCGTATAGCTGCCATATAACAAACTGGCAAGCAAATGGTCAAAGTAATGGCTGCGCCATCTATTGCTTAGTTCGGGAAATAAATCAGCTAAGAATGTTCGACGAAAATCATTTAAAACCTTAATTTATTATATATAAATTATACAAGCTACAAGGGTACCTAAACTTTGTGCAAGCCGAAGTTAACTTTCCTCTATTTATTGTGTTTACTTTGTAATTGGAATGGATCACCCTTTACGTTCAATGGAAATCGAGCATTGAGTGTGGAATTCCTATGGTAGGCGACACCATATATAAACATGCTGCGCGTTAACTCGAAAAAGTATCGTGCCACCCAAACAACCTCGCCAGACGGCTTCTCAGAAAGAGACGAATAAATGAAATCAGGGCTAGAAGAAGACTTCGAAAGATCCACCCCACTGACCTGGCTAGTAGAAGGGTCTAGCCCTAATATGCCCACCTACTACACCACTACAAATGTATTCCAAGTAAGACACAATTATAAAATACTATCACATAAGCAACAAAAACAACACAATTAGAAAATCTAAAAGTTGAAATCCCTACAACTAAAACTACCACAGCAAAAGCGGGGTGTCAACTGGCCGTTTTTTGCTCATAACTTAAGTATCGTTCATCCGATCTTTATCATTTCTTTGGCAAATCGATAAATAATGCTAATTACTAACTATGTTTGGAAGGTACAAACCATCTATCATCAAAACTGTGGGAGATATGATGTTTTTTCCAAATTGCGGGTGTGGCAAAAATTGAAAATAAACTTGATCACCTGCAAGTATAAGAAATATATGTCCCATACATGTCGAACATTTATCTCTTACCATCTCTGAGATCTGTGCGTCAATACAGACGGACATGGCTCTATCGACTCGGCTATTGATGCTAATCAAATAATATATGATATGATATATATAAGATAATATAACTTTCTTCATTTCATGTCATTTCAAGAAATGATGTATCATTTCTTTGGTGGAAATATGCTATTACATTAAAGCTACACACTGGTTTTTTCAAAATAGGTAAGCATGTGTCTAAGCCATTGACTAAAAGTGTATGTGTAATGCCTGATATTATTATCTTTGAGCTAATAATATCAGTAAATTGTTTCTTCGGTTCTTTGAAAACAGTTCCGGTTCCAGTAAGCGATTTGTAAGAGTTAACTTTGCTTAAAGTTTCCAAATTCAGAATTATGTATGCGCTAGTTTAGACAAAAAGCTAAGGTTTGACAAGTTTAGAAACCGTTTCAGAATTGAATTTTAGACCTGACGTTGGGTTTGAGTCATCGGATCGTTTGTTTACAAACCTTTAGAACACAAACTAAAAAATTTCGAAAATCTTGCATTTGTTGTCGATTTCAAAAATCAAGTTTCTTGATTGTTTTTATTGTGCCACCAAATGCCAGCATGTTGTTGGCGTGTTCATTGTCAACTGTGGGCGAAAAGTTACAGCAGGTGGGGTAAGCGGGACAACCACTTGGCTGTACCACCACCAACACCAACGCGCCGGCGGCTTCCCACAGTTTTAGTTTTGGTTTTTTTTTTTTTAAACCATTTATGACAGAAATCACAAATAGTTGGTGGTTGCATAATTTTCTTTTAACCGCATTCTTTGGTGATCAAAATCAAATTCAAATTGACAGTCGAACATTTGACCACACGGCTACCGTTGGAATCCTACTCACATGGTTCGCCCAGACCCAAACCGACCGTACTCCATATCTTATCCGTTAAACATACAGACATAGAGACATACAGACATGGCAGGTCTAATGAGAATCCTATGTATAGACTTACGGCCAAATTGGGTGAAGAAATCTATAGACAATAAAAATCTAGATAAAAGTTTTGCCGCCACGATAAGAACACTTGGAGAAAATGGGTCGGAGAATTGATTGAAGATCCCCTGCCCCGGCACCTGCCCCAGCTCATTGTCTTACTTACAAATTGCACAATCTTGATGATTCCCGGCACTGTTTTGAAATATTCCACATTGATGCGTATTCCGCCACCTGTACCAGCCGCTGGATTGCCACCGGGTGGGCCAGTTGCTGTTGTTGTTGTTGTGCGTTCAACGTTGACCACGGTCTCGACCATTTTGTTGTTGTTGTTGTTGTTGGGGGTCTGGGGTTGGGGGCTTTAACTTGAGAACTATTTATAAACACTTGTCGCGCTTGTCACAAAAAAACAAGACAAAAAATTTATATATCGGTGTATATATGACACCCGCGCTCTTCTGATCGCTTTTTGTTGTTGTTTTAAATCTAAAGCATATATATTTCTATATATGCATGTGGATGCGAATGTGTGTCTGGCTAGTTAACGCAAAGATATGAATGAAAATGATTTATAAATGCGAGCAAAGCTCCGTTGCGAACGCGACGCTTCTAACGACTGACTGCGAGCGACAACGACAATATCTACGCTGGGTGCCTACTTACCTGCAGTATAACGGTTAACTCATCGAAGCACAGTGGGCCAAAGAGCTAAGAAAGTTTGGGCATTTTAATTAAAAT